>MU190674.1:0-21728 GCA_016904865.1 Pissodes strobi | reverse complement strand
TTTGGACCTTTTGCAATGTGAACGTAAGAAGATATTTTTAGATAAACGTTGATTTTATTTGAACATTTGACACTTCAATTTGCTTTCATACAAAAAATATAAATAACCCCAATTATCACACAAAGCGCGCCTTTTTCTTTGCATACCATCTTTGAAGGTTCTACAATTATTTAAATTTGAATTTAGATCATTTAGGAGATTGTTTAAAAAATCTGACTAACCCAAACTCACCCCCCACTGAACTCGACGTCATAAGAACTTGTTAACTTTTCCGATATCTTGAAAGATAACTAAAACATGCGAAAATTGCACGTTCTTATGGTCAAATAAAATTTCAAATTTGAATTAATGGGGATGTAAAATATTTTTACTATCATTTGGACTACCCTGCACGTGGCCGATTTGTACTAATTCTGAATTATTGAAACTGAAAATTAATTCATATATCAATTTTAGAATTTGCGGCATCCGAACCAGTGAAGGGACTCCAACAAGATGAACTGTTGACATATTTTGCGAAACTACGAGAACTTTTAGACTTGCTTATATCATGGGACTGGCCAACATATTTCCATGATTATGCACAAGATAACAGTAGATATAAAAGAGTACGTCCTGAAATCGCAATTATTCTTCTTGAAAGGTAAGTTGCTACAATTTTCTTCCATAACACAATTGACCCTATTTCGGGCTTTGACCTAGGAGTGATCACACTTGGAGCTTTGGTTATATCATCCATCAACAGCGACACGATGGGTAAAAACCAAATACATGTTAGGAAAAGTCCTAAATAATACACTTTATAACATGTATTTGGCAAACCGGACTGCATTCTAATAGGCAAACTAAATAATAATTTTGGACTTTGTCTAAAATCTTTTGGCAACGTGCGGTTTACATAAGCAAACCTAGTATGGTGATATCTGATAAATGCTCGACTTTAGAAAAAATCTGTAAATACAAAAGTTGTAGCGGTTCGCCACGTGCATCTTTTAGAAATAATTTTAAATATGAAAAATGCAAGGTGGACCAAATATGGAATTTTTGGGATTCACGAAAATCTGCACAAATTGATTGTCATAAAACAAGGCCCATTAATCCATATAGGTATCTCCGCACCCACATGTATGGGTTTATTGTTTTATTACCGTCGAAAAAACTAAAGGAATTCGATACTAATTTAGTCTTGTATCTCTCTTTCTGGACTCTTATTAGATTATTATGAAAATTACATTTTGTTTAATTTCAATTAAATAATATTCGCTTTACTATTACATATTTGGAATACTTTTTTGTTGATTGCGCCCCTGGAGCGAGTGTAGACAATTCCTGATGTTTTATATTTTGTTTCATTTCAAATAAATAATATGTAAAGCCGTACTAGCTTCATATAGTTGGTTCCTTTGAATTTTGCAACCTCGTAAAACATCCGAAATAAATATCAAACTTTTTGTTCTCATTCGACATATTTTGCAATTTCCTCAAGATTTCAAATCGATTTGCAACCTGGTTATTAATACGGAACATGATTTAAATCAATAAAAAAATTTCGGCCAATCAGAGCTCTCGCCTAGCTGTTTTTTTTTTTGCTTTTGTTTAAATAGTAAATCTGTTAAAATTTAACCAAGCTCGGAGCTAATATTTCATTTTTGTTAAAAATTCTATACCTTACTATTTTCACTAATTATACAATAAATTCAATAGTTTTCACGATTATTATTATTTTTTTGCTAAGATTGCTACTCGTCTCTTGTTCATTTTCATCTTTAGAGCTTCACACGAGGATACTGTATGCGAGATACACGTATCCGAGATACAGGTTAAACACACATTCAAATGAACCTATTCACACGGCACGAGCGACGCATACAGTATCGCGATACCGAATTTCTGAATCCCGGCAACTTCAGCCGCCGAACGCTGAATGCGTATGCGCATACAAAATTACCATTACGATATCAAATCAAATCAAATCGAAAAATGCTTTACTAAGATTACTTGTGTACAAAGCAATAAAATAGATAGGTAAATTAGATAACACGTCACATTGACAAATCTAACTACTACCAGGTGTTACATGCTCACGTATGCAGTATAAAAAGGAAAAAAAAACAAAGGAAAAGAATAAGGTAATTAAAAGTAACACCGCAAAAATCAAGCACAACACTATACAGTTACATTTGAATAAAATTATTGAAGTCATAGGTAGTAAAATAGACACACAGGCAACACTCAAGTGAGAAACAATTGCGCAGAAAGTAAGACAAAACAAACGTCATTACCGCATTACTAAATTAAAATTTATATTGAAAAACTCATCCAAACAATAGTAAGGGTTGTCCATTAATAGGGTCTTCAATTGCTTTTTAAAGACCTCAGCTGACTTGATTGTATGAAGGTGTAGTGGCAAATGGTAAAAAATGGCCTTATTGTTATAAATAATAGACTTTCTTGTTAGTGCACTTGTTGGTATTGGAACTGGCAATCTGTGCATTGATTTTGTGTTGTTTGGGTTAGGGGAGTGTATGTCATCTTGAAATTTTTTTTGTGCACCATTGTTGCTGTCTCGAGCACGAGTAAACCCGTCAAGGTTAACACTCGCAGTTCTATAAACAAGGGTCTGCAAGTGTCCCGAGTGCCAACCCCACACATGTATCTGACAGCCCGCTTTTGCAACACAAAGACCGCGTTGAAGAGTTCCCCGGCGCAACTTCCCCAAAAACACAAACCATACTTCATGAGACCAAAATATGCAACCCTAACAGTCTCTCTATTTAATTGCCTACTCAAGACTCTGATACCACAGCAACCAGATGCCAATTTTGTTTTTAACTGCTCTATATGAGTTACAAATCTCAGCTTGTTGTCCAAATAAATGCCCAAAAATTTATTTTCTGCAAGATTAGTAAGCAAACCATCCTTTAGAGTTACATTAATATCACCTTTAAAATTCATAACACATGTTTTATTTATATTTAAAGTTAAGAAGTTAGCGTCACACCATCTTTTTACTAAATCAACATCTCTTTTACTGTACTTTCTAGGATCACAGCGTTTTTATGGCTCCATAAGACGGTGGCGTCATCCGCAAACAGTGTAAATTTTCCCTCTATCTTTAATCTCGTGATGTCATTTATATATAATAAGAATAATATTGGGCCCAATACAGACCCTTGAGGTACTCCATGAGCTACATTCCTTTCGTTGGACACTTTACCGCTAAACATTGCCTTTTGCATTCTACCAGACAAGTAAGCCCTGAACCAGTCCAATGCTCTACACCTGAACCCATATTTCTCAAGCTTATACGGTAAAACATGGTGGTCCACGCAGTCAAGGTCGCAGACTATAGCCGATGCATAATCCTTCCTATTAAGGTTGATATATAGCTCCGCCAGAAATGAATAAATGGCATCATCAGTGTTAAGACCTGCCTGAAATCCGAATTGCTCCCTGCTTAATACATTATTTTTAATCAAAAAAAATACCATGCGTAGTTTTACAATTTTTTCCACTATCTTTGATAAGGTGTTCAAAAGAGCTATGGGACGGAAATCGGAAGGCTGGTTAACATCACCACCCTTAAAAATCGGTACTACTGTTGCCAGTTTAAGACATTGTGGAAAATCACCCTCCAATAAGGATTCATTAATCGCTTCACAGAGAATAGCTAAAACTGAGTCAGGCAGACTTTCATAAACTTTTATTGACATGTCATCCCAACCGTGGCATTTCTTATTCTTAATTTTTGATATAACACTTTTCACTTCTATTAAATTCGTGGGGGTGAGAAAAAATTTATCTTTTATATTTACGTGGGACATGTATTGACTAAAGTCTTCTTTACTCTCAATTTCTGATGATAGTTTAGAAGCTATTAACCAATAGAAATCGTTAATTATATTACATGAAAGATTGGACTCAGAGACTGCACCATTTACATTCTTAGAATTAGTCTTTTGCCGAAGTTCATTTACTATATTCCATCTCTCTCTTTGTTTATTTCTGGCATTGCTTATTTTCTGGGAGTAAAAAATATTTACAGATGCTCGAATCGTGCATCGGTATATTTTTCTGTAGTTAAAAAATAAATTCATAAAGTTTTGATCATTGTAAAAATATTTTCGCAACCAATGCAAACATCTCATGTTTTTAGCTGAAACCCTTAAACTCTTGGTGAGCCAATTCTTGTTTTTCTTTTTTTTGCTTCTAATCGGAATTTTTGGAAAACAATCTTCCAAAACGCTTGTCATTCTACTGTGAAAAACACCTAGCGGTTGTTCAGAATTAAGTACGTCCCGCCAGGAAGTGTCCAAACATTTTTGATTAAATCTTCTATAGTTTTTCTTTGTAAATAATTTACCCATTCTATATTTGTTCTTACCCACTTGGTTTCCCTCTGTTAAATTACATTGACAAACTATTGCCTCGTGATCAGATATACCCGCTGAGACAACATTTAACTGTACCTCCTTTAAGTCGAAGTTTGAACATAAGTAGTCAATCATCGTAGATGATTGCAGAGTTATCCTGGTTGGACAGTTTAGGTGTGACCTTAGATCGAAAGAAGTAAATAGATCCTTAAGATATTGAGTGTTCTTCCAGATAAGAAGTCAATATTTAGGTCACCACACAACAATATCTTAGCTCTAACCGGCAAGGCCGACAATAAGGCCTCAAGCTTAGAGAAGAATTCCCTGACATCACTATTAGGAGACCTATAGAGATACAACACATATGCGCCAGATACATTCCCATTGAAAATTCAAACACTTTTTCTTCCAACAATTCATTGTGGTCATTCACACCTTTACAAATACCGGACTCGAGCAGCTGCTCACTGACAAGGCATATTGTTCCCCCATGTGCATTCACAGATCGGCTATATTTGTTAATTACTACATAACTCGGAATGAACAACGACTCCTCCGGCCTCAGCCAGTGTTTTGACAGCATAATCATCTCAGGAAACTGCAGACTTTCCAAAAACAAAAACAACTCATCAACCTTATTTCTAATGGATTGGACATTTAAATAAACTAAGCTAAAATTATTTGGTTCCCCAGATCTTCTAAAAAATTGTGAGAGGGTGGGTGGGGTCTCTTTTCACTATCAGTAGTCGCAATTCCCGGATAAGCCAGCTCCAGTACCAACAGCTATACTACTATCATTAGTTGCTTTGTTGTTTGGCGCTATCTCAGCTGAGGAACCTTTGAGTAAAACCTTAGAAGCAACAGATTTCGTGTTTAGAACATATTGTTTTAAAATGGAACATAAAGACTTTTTACTGTGTTTATAACCCTTAAAATTATTCAGTCTATAGTTTTCAATGAATCGCATACTTACATTTTTGTTAGTTATACTAAATTGGCTGATATAATCATAGACCTTTTTACAAAAGTTACTACAAAAATAATTTCTAACTAGTAAGATCAAATTTGTAAACCTAGCTATAGCCAATAGGCTTTTTAAGTTTGTCATGTATCCTAATTTTGTACTTTGTAAATCTAAAGAAATTATGACTAAGTGAGTGTGTTTCATATTTTTAGTGTAAATAAATATATATTTTTTCAACTTTCCAATAGAGGCGTTAGGCATTGACAGTCCAAAGATATTGTACTCACTACTGTTCAGTTCCCGATGAAGAATGCTGGCCCATCCCTTACAGCTTTCATCTCCATATATGAGAATGGAGCTCCTTTTCTCTGTTAATCTGGCAGAGCTCTCTTGAATCTGCGAACAGTAATTCTGACCATTTTTAGTTCTGAGTGAAATGTCATAGTTGAATGGGTCCGTTCCTTCCTCAGTGTTGTTAGGCCCTCGCTATGTTTTTGGAGAGTGTGCCTCCTTTGGATAGTGCAAGGTTATCTGCTTCTAACACTTTAATTGATTGAATCATATCTTGGCTGATCTTTTGAAGGTTAGCGAGATCTTGTCTTGCTCTTCCCAGTTCGTTATCTGCTTTATTTTTATTATTCCAAAGCGTCGCATTTTTCTCCATCGGTTCTTCTATTTCTGCTTTTAATGATTTGATGTCGCTTATTTCACTCAATATATCTGTTTGGGTTTCACCATCAGAGGCTCTACATTCGGTAGTCTGCGATATATGAACGTGTTCAGACATGGATAATTTTGCAACGGAGAATATATCATAGAACTATCAATCAGTACTAAATTAGTCGCAGTGCCGTGCATAGGTTCATCACCATAGCGCGTAGTAAATAATACCTATGATTATTCAATTTATACTGAAAAATATCCTGCGTCTATGATATCTTCTCCGTTGCAAAAGTATCCATGTCTGAACAGGTCCATAATGATAATTTTGTTTGCAGCATACGCATTCAGCGTCCGGCGGCTGAGTTGCCGGGATTCAGACATGCGGAATCGCGATACTGTATGCGTCGCTCGTGCCGTGTGAATAGGTCCATTTGAATGTATTTTTAACCTACATCTCGGATACGCGAATCTCGCATACAGTATCCTCGTGTGAAAGATTCTCTTAAACATGTTGAATCAATCTTCCTATATTTTGTAAGATCGATTTTTTGGTGCATAAGCCTTTTATTGATAATTCATAATTTTTCTCGACTTACATTCAAAAAAAGTGCAAGTAATTTGTTTTTTTTTTCAAATAGATTCATATAACCATTTTTTTTAAATATGCCCTTTTCATCTTCAAATGTTATTCGACATCTAGAAAAAAGATGGGTAACTAGATTGATTAAGAAAAAAAATGGGTATCTCTCTAACTATATCCGTTTTACTGCTTGAAAAAAGATTTTCTTGGCAAATAAGGCCATGAGCAAAATAAATGTATCTGTTTAGGTCAGTTTCGCGTTGTCGCAGAACGTGTATCTCTCGTGGTTATAGGAAAGGTAATTTATTTTTCATAACATTCTATTGCAATTTTCGAAATAAAAATTAAATGTTGATATTGTTGAACTTTGAGATACTACGACACCGGAATTTGGTTGAAAGTTTTACAATATTCGAAGGCTTTTTATGCTGTGACCAAATCTTAGTTTCAATATACAGGGTGGTTTAAAAATACATGTATTTTTATTACTTGAAAAAGTGCCGGAAAGTAGATTTTTACCTATATGGGAAGCTATTGGCTGTTTATTTATGTATATCATACCTATACTTAACTAGTCAAGTTTCTGACTTAGAGCATGTGTGGCTTGATTAACTCTCGTTAACGTTTAATAGTTTTACGTTGTAAATAACCTTTTCTACTCCTGTACTTTAATTGAATTATTAGATATTTACTACCTGTATTTTATTGAGGTTCATTAAAATACAGATTTTTCATTAAGATGCGAGTTTATAACCAAGCAAAACGCAACATTATCCCAGATAAGCCACAACTGGGATATTATAATAATATTCGACCAACATCAAAGATTGCCATGATCATGACATTTAAAATGTATCAATTTTGACAGTTGTTACTATTTACTTAGTAAGTTTTGAAAGCTAAAGTACATGTTTTCCATTATTATGACTGGCCATAGAAAAAATAGTGTACGCAACTCACATTTAGCACTTGGCTACTAAGGCACTGGCATTTATTATGACACTCACCCACTGCTCGGTTACAATGGCAATACGATAATCAATCAATTAATAATTTATTCATGTCAATTACATATAAGAATGTTTACACATGTCAGATAATATGCACAAAGATTAAGCAAAGTAGATCCTAAATAATAAAATATAATATTACACAGTTTCCTGATTAATATAAAATAAGTTATAAATTTAAAATATGGTACGAATA
Organism: Pissodes strobi; assembly: GCA_016904865.1. NCBI lineage: Eukaryota > Metazoa > Arthropoda > Insecta > Coleoptera > Curculionidae > Pissodes > Pissodes strobi. The sequence goes on along the minus strand of MU190674.1, from coordinate 13,942 downwards.
ACTAAGTCCAGACTAAAAAGTTACATAACAGCAGATCCAAGACTATTACAACAGATTAAAATTTGAATTAAAATACTCCTCAGGAGAGTAGAAAGCTTGACTAGTAAGAAACTTTTATTCGGATTTTAAACACAGAGAGTGGTAGCTCTCTTACCCTAACAGGCAATATATTAAAATATTTAATCGCCAAATACCCTGGGCCGTCTCGACATCTTTGCAGGCGCCGGTAAGCTGGAACCAGATCGCCCCTGGCACGAGTATTATAGTTATGCACATCTCCATGAGTTCGATAAAGGTCTAAATTTTCCCTCAGATACACCAGGCACACAACCAAATAAGAGACAAGGCACAGTCAATTTTTTTAAATTAATGAAGGCACTTTTGCAGTCCTCTCTATAACCCAAACCAGATATTACCCTCACAGCCCTCCTCTGCAATCCAAAAACTGTATGTCTCCCTGCCGAATGTCCCCATGCAAGGATTGCATAGCTGATATGTGTATGAAAAACTGCAAAATAAGTTGTTCGTCTTACTTTAGCAGAGACACACCGAGAGACATGTCGGATAAGATAAAGGCTTCGGGCAAGTTTTCCAGCAAGGGCACCAACATAGTTCGGGATCCAACATCACACCCAGAAATGACTGCCGAGACATTCGGTGATTCCTGTAGCCCTCTGAGGGAGAGAATCATCATCTAGGTCTTCTCTGCATTTAGCAGCAGCCTGTTAGAGCAGAGTTTTCGGCCCTCCTCTGTGCCAACCTGATAGCCTCCAACGCACCAGCAGCAAGAGAAACAGTGGTATCATCAGCAAAGAGAGTATATTTAGCAATTTGGTCACTATAAGGAAGGTCATTCACATATATTAAAAATAATATAGGCCCAAGAATTGACCCCTGGGGTACCCCTATTTTGATCTCACCCGCCTCTGAAGCCCTATTTTGATCTCATCCGCCGCTGAAGACACCCCTACCACCCTCTCTACTTGACGTCTGAGTTCTAGGTATGAACGAATCATGTCCACACTTATGATGTTAAAATTTAAGTCTGCGAAGGAGGATACCATGATCAACACAGTCAAAGGCCTTGCTCAAGTCTAAAAATAAAACAGGCTCATACTGCATATTGTGAAAAGCATCCAGAATAGCAGATATAAGATCCACTATGCCGTGATCTGCACTTCTTTTTTTCCTGAAACCGAATTGACATGGGGAAAAAATATTTTCAGTATTGAAATAATCCACTATTTGAATGGCCACACATTTCTCCAGAAATTTCGAAACCACGGGCAAAAGAGATATTGGCCTGTAGTTTTCGGGTTGACCGGGATCCCCTTTCTTAAAGATTGGAGTCACACATGCAACCTTAAAAACATCCGGAAACACGCCAGTTCTCAAACATATATTGACTAGTTTGGTCAGAGGAACCAGTACTTCATTTTGGCTGATCTTGGAAGTCTTATGTTAAGGCCATATATGTCCCGACTATGTTTGTTGTTTAGCTGATCCAAAATATCCCTTATATTATTAAAACTTACCTCCTTAAACGAGAAGGCAGATTTAGGTTTGGTAACATTATTTAAGTATGTTAAGGGGTCTGTATCTGAATTTTGCAAACTATTATGATCAGTTATATTAGAAAAAAAGTTATTAAAATGATTAGGACTAGGCACAGAGTACCTCTGATTATCTTGGGTCTTATAGCGGTGCTTATTTATTATTTGCCACATGATTTTATTGGAGTTGGTAGAAGTAAGAATTAAGTTGTCATTTGCCCTGATTTTGGCCTCATTTATAGATTGCCTATATTTTTTTTTGATGGTTTTTATACAGATGTTCTATATCTGGAATATTGTATTGTGTTTTCAGCTCATATAAAAGTTTGAGTTGTTCCCGCATTGTTCTAAGGTTATTATTAAACCATGGAATATTACAGGATTGGTCAGATCTCACAATATAAGATTTTTCTGAGAAAGAATCTAAATAGGCATTTTCTAAGATGTTTAACAAATGAATTAAATTTTTTATTAACATCAGTGTTTTCATTGATAAAATCACAGGATGTACTAGATATTTTATTAAAAAAACAAGAAGAGAGCCCTTTGTGTTACTGGTCTACATAGCTTATGGGACTCAACATAACCATCTCTCGCGCTCTCAACCACACATTTCAACACTTGACCCATATGGTCTGATATATTCAACTCTACAACATTTACAGAACTCACAGTCACACTAGGACTTACAAATAGATTATCTAGACATGCTTCCATTCTTGTGGCCTGGAAAATGGTCTGTCTTAAACCAAAGCTTTCTGCAGTATCTCCAAATTTCACTGCATCGGGATGGTCTGTATTAAAATGGATGTTGAAATCACCAGCAACTATGATTCAAATTCAAATTCGTTTATTCATGTTAATACAATACAGTTTACATTCGTCAATATCAATCAATCAATCAATCAATCAATGCTTTATTGTCCAAGAATACAATTACTCCTATTGACAAAGCTCACTATCAACTAATTAGCATTAGAGTATTAATAATATCGAAGTATAAAATATAAAAAGGAAAAACATACTATAAAAGATTCAAATAGTCATGATATATACAAGCTAAAACCTTAAACCTTAAAAACGTTTAACACTAAATACAAAAAGCAGTTAAAAACAACATTGTTCAACAACATCAAAACAAACACATGTTCAATAGCTAAAACTTCTAAGCAGCACCTAAATTGCTAAAATGAAATTATGGAGAGGCCGGATTGTCATATTCATTAAATTATAGTCCGATAAATTAAACCATATATACATATAACATTAAACATACAGAATACATCAGACAGCCCAATCATAGATTGTCCTCAAAATACTCTGAGACCGAATAATATGCTCTGTGAAGTAGGAGATCCTTCACAGCCACTCTAAATGCTCTGGGGGAACGAATAGACTTTAAGGTGTTAGGTAAATAATTAAACATTTTCTTTGCGTTGTAAAATAATGATTTTTGTATTTGTGTTGTGTGTGGAATTGGTAAAGTAATGTTATTTACCTGTCTAGTGCTATATACATTTCTTGAGTGATCATCTCCATTGAACTTTTTCTGAATTAGGCACACTGATTCCAATATAAATAACGAAGTTAGAGTTAAGATTCTATGGCTAATAAAGAGAGGTCTACACGAATCTCTAATTTTCGCCCCACATAAATACCGCAGTGCCCGCTTCTGCAAAACGAATGTGGGCTTAATGAGATACTGGCAAGCATTTCCCCAAAATGCGATACCAAATCTTAAATGGGACTCAATAAGTGAAAAATACATTGTCCTCACTGCACTAAAACCTAGTTCCCGTGACGCCACCCTAAGCGCATAGCAACCACTTGCGATCCTACGATTTAACCTCAGTAAATCAATAGAAAAAACGTTAATCCAGCATAATACCTACTATAAGAACAAAGACAGTTTAAAACTGATCATTATGGACACTGAACAAATATAAAATACATAAATTAAAAGTACTTAAAATTAAAACATTTAAATTTAAAAACATAAAATTAACATCTAGGGAGACTGGTACATATCAGGTAAAATTAAAATTCAAAAATTCATCTAAAGAATAAAAAGGTTCATTAATCGATATTTGTCTAATTTCTCTTTTAAAATCCTTACATTCTAAAAGCTTGATACTATGAGGCAGAGCATTGTAAAATTTTATCGCCCAATACCCAGGACCAGTCTGACACCTTCGCAGCCTCCAGTATGCAGGAATCAGCTTACATCTATTTCTGGTATCATAACCATGACAAATTCTGCCTCATAAAAAGCAGGTTGTCAAACACATACTGAGATGGAAGGGTGAGCATTTTGAGTGCTTTAAAGGCAGCTCTGCAGTCTTCTCTGTAATTTAGCTGACTGATGATTCTGATGGCCTTTCTTTGCAATCCAAAAACTCTGTATGTATCTGCTGCGTGTCCCCCAAACTAGTAGTGCATATGCAAGATGGGAATGAAAAATGGCATGATAGGACGTCATTAGAATATCCTGAGAAACATTTTTTGAGAGACTTCTAAGTATGTACAACCCCTTGGATAATTTTTTGCATAAGGTGTCAATATGCAAATGCCATCTTAGTTTAATATCCAGAATCACTCCCAGAAACCTCACATCAGTCACACCACCATTCACACCCCAGTTTCCCGCAAAGCAAACATCACTTCTTTGGTTTTATCTGAGTTCAATACCAATCTATTTGCACAAAACCATCTTTCCGTCTTCTCTCGCGCAACATCCATACCCTGAGTTGAACCCGCAATTGTGTTCGATGCCAAGGAGAGTGTGGTATCATCAGCATAAATTGTGAATTTAGCACAAGGTTCAATAGGGCCCATTATCGATCCCTGAGGAACCCCAATATTCCCAATGTGCTCGACTGAAGTGACATTTCCCACCCTCACCACTTGCACTCTGTCTTGCAAGTAAGATTTCACCATATCAATGCTATTCTGAGAGAATCCATACCCTTTGAAGAATTTCATGGTCAACACAGTCAAATGCTTTACTCAGATCACACATCAGAACACTGTCGTATTGTACCGTATGAAAAGATTCAGTTATATGAGATATGAGATCTAAGATAGCAAGGACCGTGCTTTTGCCCTTTCGGAAACCAAATTGACTGTCCAAGAAAAGTTTGTTTGATTCAAAAAATTCAGTTATTTGCAATGACATGCACTTTTCCAAGACTTTTGACAGAATAGGAAGAAGGGAGATAGGTCGGTAATTTTGAGGCTGATATATGTCTCCTTTTTTAAATATTGGAATAACTGTGGCTCTCTTTAGATCTATGGGAAACACATTTTCTTTAAAACACAAATTAATGAGTTTAGTCAAAGGCAGAATTATTAAATTTTTGATAGATTTCAATAAATCGACATTAAAACCAAAAATATCCCGATTAGGTTTATTTTTTAGATTATTTATCACATCCCTTACCTGATTAAATCACATTTCATTAAAAGAGAAAGGTTCAGGTGTATATCCTGCTATGTTGTTAAGGAAGTTGTTATTTATGATAGGAATATTCTTTACTAAGTTTGGGGCTATTGTTGAAAAATAATCATTGAAGGTGTCGGGTGAAATGACATGGTCAGGGGATTTTTTTGGTAATCCTCTATGCAAGTTTATGATATTCCACATTGATTTTATAGGGTTTGATGAATTTTGTATGGTATGATCATTTGCCCTGATTTTAGCTAAATGTATTTGTTTCTTATATACAGCCCTAAATTCCTTATGGATTTCATCGATAGCTACACTTTCATACTGCCTTTTAAGTCCTTCCAATAGTTTAAGGTGTTCCCTCATTGTTTTGAGTTCCTCAGCAAACCAGGTCACTTTTTGAGGTTGATCAGATCTGCACCTATAAGTATTTTCAGGGAAGCACTTCAAGTATGCCTTCTCTAGCAAATCTAAGAATTTACTAAATTTATTGTTTACATCCACACACACATCATTCACAAACATCCAATCAATCTCAGATACTTCATTATGGAATAAAAACATACCTTTTTGGGTTAAAGGGCGGAAAGTTTCCGTAGTTTGGGTAAAGCCTACTCTATGAAGGACATTAAACCTGACAATTTGACTGCTGTGATCTGAAAAATGCACAACATGTACAGAGGCAGAGCACAGCTCCATTGCAGAGCCCAGGAAAACATCAATACAATTTTGTCCTCTTGTTGGTGCATCTATCGTCTTGTACAGGTCAAAACTACCGAAAACATCTATGATTTTAATGGTATTACTGCAGTTGTTCAAAAAAATTGACATTAAGTCTCCAGCTACTGCAATCTGTTTTTCGATTCCTAATTGACATAGTACACCTTCCATGGCTGTTAAGAAGGAGTCAAACTGGCCCTGTGGGCTTCGATAAATACCTAAAATGTTAACCCTAAAATTACATAAAAATATGGCACACGATTCAATACATTTTTCTACATTTACATTTATATTTATTGTGACAAATTCAATGTTTATTTTGACAAATATGGCAACACCTCCCCCTGTTGAGTTTTCTCTAGTTGAAAAGGCTGCCAGTTTATGGCCTTGGATATTTGAAAGTAATTTCATCTTCCTTGAGTCAATGTTCTGTCAAACACAAGATGTCAATGTCTTTATCCATAACAAATGCTTCCAATTCATCCACTTTGTTACGAAGTGATCGAACATTGACATGCATAAGAGTTAGGAAGTGTTTTGTCGCTTTGCTGGGTTTTCCGTTTGTATTTAAGCTGCTGTCCGGGTTTGGCGCTGGAGATTCAGAAAATGGTTCAGGATAATACCTGTTGGCCACAGTGTTGGATTCATGTACATATCTACATCAGTTTTTGGCACTGTCAATTTAAACGAGGCACAATACTTCTTTCTTAGTATAGATTTTCTCGCATTTGCTGTCCTTGCCCAGTTTATTATCAGTTAAAAAAGCCATAATCTCGTCCCCAGTTACGTCCGAAGCCAAACCCGAGAGGAATAGGGAGCACATTTTTTGGCCAATTTTCAATAGCCCTGAATTTCCATTGCACCTTTTGAGAGGAGCAGGTCTGTTTGCTTTTTGCTGAGTATAGTGTTTTTGAAGCCTCTTTGTTTTTGAACTTCCCATTGGTTAACCTGGCTTGAATCTCCATTTAAATCAACAACTTTTTCAGCCGGCTCATCTTTTTTTGATTTGCTGGTGTCAGAGGCAATGGTTTCCTGGCGGAAATCGAGATCTTGCGGTTGTTTCCCCGATTTTTTAGGCCTTGGCGCGGTCGCGGCATTTATTTGTTTTTGTTTATCTTTCTTTCTTTCTTTCTAATTTGGAGTCGGCTGCCACTTTTTTGCTTCCAGCGCCATTCTCCTAGTTGTTATCTTTTCCTCCTACAGTTGTCAGTGTTGAAAGTGACGGGTCAGCTGTGATTGACATGACGGATGGTAGTGCTGGGCGGCCGGAGTCGATATCTGTGTTGCTACACGGACTTCCTACATTTCCTTCAGAAATCCGCGTGCTTCTGTCAGAAACTTCTAGCAACACTTGACTTGACGTTGACGTAGATGGAGTCACGTGCACGTCATTGACTGTGGCATTTGATCCGATTACTTGCTGATTTTTCGGTTTTAGGATTTCTGTGCCGCCAACGACATCTTGATCCGTTTGACAATTAATTGCTGTAGGATCGGCTTCGGCTTTCTTCGTTACATCCGAGAACACGTCGCTGGCTACGGAATGTTCCCGGGTTTTTCCATTATTTTTTGCTGTAGGTTTTTCTGCATGGTCATTATTTTTCCCTTTCTTCTCCAAATCACTCAATTTTTCTTCCAATAAACACTTGTTTTCTTCTAACAGCGCGTTCTTTTCTTTTAGGACCGCTATGATCTATTTAAGCAATTTTATTTTTTCGGAATCATTGTCATCAGAGGTTATGTTATGTTCAGTACACACACAACGAGTTTTATCAATTATTTCTACCTCATTAGTCCAATCTCGAGCGGCACATGAGAGATGAAAAGCCCACACTTTACACACACTAAACTGGCAAACTTTTTAGTTTGGCAGCACTCAAAAACACTTTTTTCTTCTGCTGTACTTTTCGCGTGTACTCTATTCGGCGCCATCTTGACTATTACTGTCGTCGTGAAGTTAACATTTTCAGTATTTTCTCTAAAAGTAAGAATTAATGATAAATCGGTCTTTTGAGAATAAAAATTAAATACATAACCTTAATTTTCTTCTTTTTACGTGGATGATATTAGTGTCATTCTTAAAACCAGACATAACTTTTCCAAATGCTGCTAAAAAGGTGTCAAAACAGCCCGAGGGTGGGCGATACAATGCTAACATATATGAATAGGGAACTTGAAAATTTTTTTAATTTCTTTAATATGTTTGCCTACCTATAGAGACAGCATACACCAAATATCAGCCCTCAAATCGCAATATTTAATTTGCAATAAACAATTAAAGTCGTGACCGCAAGCTATTCATTTTAAACGACATGTGACTTCACGCCGCTCGTTCGATCGGAAGGCAGTCATTTGACATATTATCTTAAAATGTCAGTGAAGGCAGCACGGCAGCCCTAAGTATTAAAATATTTACGTTTATTGCTGCTTGTCATTGAATTCAATTCAATTCAAAAAGTGCTTTATTAGTCTAAAATTATAAATTTTGTTGACAAAGCGTAGGTAAATAAAAGCAGGTAACATCAACATTCATGGTGCGTCTCCACTTCCAACCATGGCATGGCGGCGATCCAGAGACATAAGTATTCCGGCAATTCCAGGAACACAAACATCCCGGTACCCCAGAAATACCCGGCAAGTCGCCGAATCGCTCCAAAAGTTAACTAAACTAAAACTATGCTAAACTACCCAGAACAATCAAATACAAACAAAGAGACAAACAATGAAATACAACATGACATGGTACAATTATTATAATAGATCAATAAGTAGCTCGGCTTAAAAGTTAAGCCAGTAAAAGTAAAGGTCAATAAAATAAAATAGTCAATAAAACAAAAAAGTCAAACAAAAAAAAAATTAAACCTAAAAAATAATTAACTCACAAATTTGTCAAGCCTAGACTCATTATAACAATTAGTGTCAGAATTTTCTATACATTATACAACTGGCAATACATATCTACATGTCAAAGCGTGTCCTGGTAGAATTCAGTCAAAGTGTAATATGCCCTACTTAAAAGTAATTTTTTTAGTAAGCAACGAAAGGTCTCAATGGAATGCACTGTCTTTAAATTGGTTGGTAAATGATTAAACATTTTTCGACCCTCATAAATTAGTGATTTTTTTAAGGTTAGCTTGACGCGTCTCAATTTGAGGAGTAGGCCCCTGGAGTGCATTGTGGTTTTTAAAGATAAGGGTTGTCGTCTCTAATATGAAAGAGAAAGTTAGAGTTAAAATCCGTTGAGTCACACAATGTGGTCTACAAGAATCCCTATGAGTAATGTTAGCAATAAAGCGAACAGCTTTTTTTTAGGACAAAAAGCGCATTAAGTAGGCCTTGATTTGCAACACCCCAGAATGGTATACCATACCTAAGGTGAGACTCAAACAAAGAGAAGTAAACTGTCCGTGCTAGTTGTGGACCTAATTCTTCCCTTACCACTCGCACAGCAAAACATCCTGATGACAGTCTTCTTCCTAACATCAACACATGATCTTCAAAACGTAATACCCGGTCGATTAGAATACCTAGAAACTTGGATACTATAGTTTCTGGCAATGGATCGCCATCCAAGAGTAGCCCAGTAACATTACATTTAAACCCAACTATGTGGGTTTTACTGAGGTTTAAACAAAAACGGGTACAAGCAAACCAGTCCTTAATTATCTTGAAATCATTTGCTATAGTTTGATGTAGGTCCCCAATTCCTCATTTTTTCCACAGGATGTGTCGTCGGCAAAGAGAGGGAATTCTCCAGAAACATTAAGTTCATTAATATAAAGTAAAAATAAAATTGGCCCCAGAACGGAGCCCTGAGGAACTCCACAATTGATGTCCAGAACAGAGGACTTTTTACCCGAGTGCACAACAACAATTGAGGAGGTGTTTGTTAGAATTCGTGTTGATTTGTACTTTAATATTAATAATAATTCTATAAACTTACATGTTAAGTTTTAACACCGCGAACCTCAACAAGAGAAAAACTTTCGGCGTTTTTTATGTAAGACGCCACCATATATATCCAGTAGGGGTAAATTGTCAGACTGTCCTTTAAAAAAACCGGACCCCCTTTAAAAAAACCGGACCCAGCCAAGGACGGCGCGTTACAAGAATAATTTGAATTATGCAGTTTTTAATTGCTTATATTTATTATACAAAAATAAAAAATTAGTTTTTTGTAAACTGTAGTTCTTTTAATAGTATTAAATTATGTTTGTAAGTAATATTTTTCAAATTTAATTTTTATGCAAGTTCCCCATTAAGATGTTTTATATAAACAGAACAATATTCAATACTAAGACTAATTGCACAGGGATGTACCTCTAGGTTAATTCTGGCAAGGATCATAGTACCATCACCTGTACTTTCTCCGTGCAAAGTACCATGCCACTTCAAAACCGTCAAATTGATAGGTACTATAATAGCTTCCTCCGGACATAACCAGCGCTCAGTGATGCATACTATGTGAATATCATTGTCGGCTACAAATGCTTCTAGCTGACCTCCTTTTTGCCAGATCGATCTAACATTGATATGCAGAACATTTAGGCTGACTGTCTCAGGACTATTGTTATGGCCCTTACCATTTAATGGCGTTGGATGTTCATAAAATGGTTTATGATAACATCCCTGGGCCATAATGTTGAGCAAAGGTATTGGTTAATAGCACTCTGTGGTACAATAAGCTTAAAAGATGCCTTGTGTTTATCTTTTTTTTGTCTGCATTTTTTCACATCTGCAGCCATCGCCCATTCCATTATATTTAAGATTGTCAAGTACCTCATTCTGGATTAAATCGGGGGCAAGTCCAGACAAAAACAAGCCTGCCGTTTTTGTTGCAGTATTTAGATTTCCCCCGTTATCATTGGACCCCTTAAGAGGAGCTGGCCTGGGTTTCTGCTTTGATTTTTTAACTACCTCGGTCCAAGTTTCCTCTTCCTTATCATCTTTGCTGGTTGAGTGTCGTATCAACTGCTCTATTTACTTGGCTTAGTTTTACTGCAGGCATTGCAACTTTTTGTAAATCCTTTTCTGTATTTTGCGCTTTATTTACTTTAATGTTTTTATTTTCTTTTACTGCAAAACTGGGGTTAACAGTAGGTCCTGCTGGGCGTCAGTATCGATACCGGAAACGTTACGACGATAAACTACCTTTTTAGATCCAGCATCATTGATTAAAGTTGAGTTAGGGTCACGTTTCTTCTCTTCTTTTCCATGTACGCCGGTCTCAGATACAATGACAGATCGTTCCAATTCCGCATCGCCACATTTTTTATCCGCTACGCGGTTCCTCAATCAAGCCCATTTCTACTGTTTGGTTTGGCACTTTTGGTTCATGAATGTCAACGTCGACGATGATGACGTCATCAGGTTGGCAAGACGTCATGCTTGGTTTTCGGGATGCAGGGAAAGGGGGATTGTTGTTTCCCTTTTTCTTTTCCTTGGCAAGATTTTTTTTGTGATTTTGTTGTATCAGCAAATTTCTGCTTCCACAAGTCGGCATTTTCATGCAGGATTCTGTCTACAAATCGCCCGGTTCTCAACAAAATAATTGCTTATCAAAACTACATACTAAATAAAGCATTCCAAGAAACGAAAAATGCCAGTTTCATACCATTAATATCGCCCTGGCCAATACCAAAGGAGGAAATTGCAGACTATTTGGTCAATTGCTTTATTAGGAATGATGTTGCTCCCCTTTCGTCACTACAGTATACTGCCAATGACGCGACGTCAGATAAACTCCATAATCATGATGTTCCAAGCACCCAAGACCTAAATACTCAACGCCCAACGCCTAATAGGAACAAACATTTTTTGTGCCCACCAGCGCCTCTGTTGTCGGCAAATCCCTAGCGCCCGATAATCATGACGAAATTGCAATCTTGTTGTTAAATGTTCAGTCGCTGCGCAATAAGTCTAATGAGCTTTCATTGCTTTTGTATGATCTTAATGTACCAGATACAGTGCTACTTACGGAACATTGGTTGAAGTGCAGTGAGCTGATTGTTATTTCAGGATATGTGATACTGTCGTCTTTCTGTAGAACCCAATTGACTCATGGAGGCTGTATGATTCTTGTAAATGAGTCAATTTTGGAGGAGAACTCCTTTCAACGAATAGATAAATTCAATTATTTACTTAAAGAATCTGCATTTGAGTTTACCATCATTTACTCTAAAAGTAAAAATCTTTATATAATATGTATTTACAGGTCTCCACGTTCAGATTGTAATGAGTTCTTTTCTAACTTGGAATGTCTTTTATCACAAATCTCATGCTCCGCGCATATTATTATGTCGGGAGATTTTAATATAAATTATGATGACAAGCGTTCTATGCAAACCTCAAGACTGTGTTATCTTCTTAAGTCATTTAATGTGCATATGCATGTGAGTTCACCAACACGTATAACTGAACATTCGTCTAGTACTATTGACTACATGTGTTCCAACCTTTCGGAGAGTATGGTGGAATGTAGCGTTCTGAACGCCGCTTTATCTGATCATGAAGCGGTTTTTTGTAGAGTCTTGTGCAAGAAACAGCCAAGGCCTATGTCGCGTTATGGACGAATTTTCAGCGAGCGAGGTTATGGTACGCTCCGTCAACTGAGCGCCATCACTCAGTGGAGTTCTATACTCAACTCGTCGGACCCAATATCAAAATTCCATCGCGTCCTTGAGGGCCTATTTGAGACAGCTTTTCCAGTGGTGAAAATTAAGCCTAGGGCAAAATGCAAAAAATCTTGGGTTACTAAAGGTCTAAGAACGTCATCCCAAAACCTGCGCTCACTTCATGCGATTAGAAGATATACCAACTGTCCCGCTTTTCACAACTATTTCATTAGCTATAGATCAGTATATCGCCGATTAATTAGGTTATCTAAACAGTCCTATTACTCAAACCGGATGAAGGGTGCTTTTGACAAACAAAGGGAATGTTGGGCAATTGTAAACAGTATACGTTCAGCAAACAACGTTAAGACATCTACAGTCCCTGATATTTCTCCTGATGAATTAAATAATTTTTTCTGTAATATTGCACAACAACTCCAACAAAACATTAATCCCTCAATAGACCCTATCAGTTACTTACCAGCCAATAATTTTCCCAACTCCTTCTTCTTTTTGCCCACTGACTTAACGGAATTGAAAACAACAATAAACAGTATTAGGAACAAAAGCTCATCTGGAGAAGATGGGATTTCCACTAAAATTTTCTTAAACTTGCCTGATACTGCCTTGCTGGCTTTGGTGGAAGCAATAAATTACTCCTGGGCCATAGGTTCATTTTCGTCATGCTTGAAGTCCGCAAAGGTCATACCAATAATATAAGGATGGATGTCCCAATAACCCTTCAAACTACAGACCTATCTCTCTTCTGTCGACTCTATCGAAGATAATTGAAAGGCTTGTCAAATACCGTGTTATGTCGTTCTTAACATCAAACAACATACTTAGCAAGGCTCAGTTTGGCTTCCAACGGGGTATGGGCACGAATGATGCCATGTATAATTTCTTTCACCAGCTCTATTGTCAAATAAATGAGGGTGGAGCTTCCGCTGCGTTTTTTTGTGACTTGTCGAAAGCTTTCGATTGCGTGAGTCATGAGGTTCTGCTTCGGAAGCTGCATTTTTATGGCTTCAGAGGCGTGACCTTGTCCTGGTTTTCCTCTTATTTGCGGGGCCGTTGTCAGAGGGTGTTTGTGGGTTCTAGCCACTCCAAGTATGGATCGGTTGCGTTGGGAGTTCCGCAGGGCTCGGTCCTGGGACCATTCCTGTTTCTCCTTTATGTAAACGACCTTGCTTCTCTTGATGTTCAGGGGAGATTTACTATTTTCGCTGATGACACGACGCTGCTCTGGCACGGCACAGATAACAAATCTTTGCACACGACTCTGTCGGGGGACCTTCACAGGGTGAGGAATTGGTTTGACGCCAACCTCTTGTCGATGAATTTCAAGACCAGGCTGGTCTGCTTTGGTTGTGCCATGGAGGATGTGGCCATGACTGGCACTGGAGGTACCTTGGTTGAGAACTATCCTAGTTGCAAGTTTCTCGGTTTATCAATAGAGAGTGGCCTTAAATATGAGGAACATATTACCAATCTTGCGAGCAGGATTTCGTCTGGTTGTTTTGCTGTCAGGGTGACTGTTCAGGAGCTTGGCCGAGGAGTTGGCAGGGCTGTATACTATGCCCTGATAGAATCGCGGCTTCGCTATGCCA
>MU190673.1:28572-40972 GCA_016904865.1 Pissodes strobi | reverse complement strand
AATAATAATGATAACAATGGACGAAATTTGCACCCGTGCATTATTCCTTCTTTAAATTATTTTGAAAATCTGTAACTGCATTGTTTGTTGTTTTAAATAAATGTTAGAATGTATATTTGTGCTTTTTTTATACTTTAGTGTTCCCATAATATAAAAAAAAACCACAGGACTGTTTCGTAACCTTTATCAATAACATGCCTCATGAAATTTGGCCTTATTAATTTTCTTGCAAAATATGGGTAGGTAAACATAACTCGGTTATTTTGATTATTGTTTATTTTGGGATTCTCTTTCAATTTGCATTTGAAGTAATTTATTTTTTAATTTATTTTGCTCAATTAGCACTTCTGTAAGTTCCGTATCATTCTTCAGCTTTTCAATTTTTGTTTTTGCAACAAGCTTCTTATAATCTGCCAGTTCACACCAGGCTTTATTGGTAACTGTACCCGTGTGTGGTTTTTTCCGGTACCGTCTAAGAACATTTTCCTTTGTGGTGGTTCGTCCTGGCCATCTACGGAGGGCTCATTTGAATCACCAGTTCTGTTTTTTTCTGTTTAAAAGGAGAAAATAGACTTTAATGCATTAAAAACAATAATAGTTTTAAGGAGAAAAAATTATTACAATATGTACGAACCTCGAGTTGTGGTGCACGTGGAGTCCTTAAAAGAGCTGGACTATATGTCGACCAACTTGAACATCCTGGCAGTGGTGACATCTCTGGCATTTTGATTGTCAATGTGCCACTATTGTCAACCTCGGGGACTTCACTTGTTATAAAGTTAGTCACATCCTTCATTGTGACTTCTGAATTTGCCTCGGAATCTGCAGCCTGAGAATTACCTAATGAAAAATACATACTAATTTTATATTAAAGTAAAGTCATGGACTAATTAAAGCGATGACCGTATTCAAATTTTAACTGTGTAAATATGAAAATTTTATAAGAAAAAGATTACCTCTGTCTTGGTCCGAATCAAAATATGACTCTGTGCCAGTTACTTGTAGCTGAATAATTTCGAAAATGTCTTTTTCGTCATCATTCAGCTTTGGAGAAGGTAGGGATGGTCTTCCACCAGTTCCCAAGGCATATTTCCTTTGTCCTGCCATATTGTCCTTTACGGTACTTTTTATATTGTCCCATTTTTTTCTTAAGTTATCCGGTGTACGTCGAACGCTAATACTTGCGCAGTTAAATTCTGATGTAATCTTTTCCCAACAGGCCTTTTTCTCCCTCCAAGTGACTGAATCAGTTTTTTTATTTTCGATAATCGAAACATATTTCTTGGCCAAATGGGTCAAAAGGGTACACTCCGTTGCCGTGAAATTTGGGCACCTTTTCGCTACTTTCTCCATATTTCAAACTGTAACAAAAATTGATGCTTCATTTGAGCTAACAATAAGTAATAATCTCTTTATAATAAGAATGATATAAATTGCTTTAGGGAAAGATGTTAAAAAAAGTATACTAACCTTTAATGACCAAATACAATAACGCCAATTCAACAAATAAAACAGCACAAAATATCCACAATCTATAACGCAAATCAGAAGAGTGTTTAAAGTTTTAACCACAAGCCACAAACCACGTTTAAACTTTAAACAAAAGTGAAATCACATGTCAAATAAACGCCATTACTATCAAATGTCAAAATGCGCCATCTGTAACAATATTTTAAACTAATTTACGCGTTAAGTGGAAGATTACCTCGCCCTTAAAGATCTGCTCCTTAAGGTGTGTTTTAAGGTTCACCTTAGGTTAAGGGAACTTTGATATACGGTTAAACTTGTATTAAGGATCACTTAAGGTTATTCTGTACCTTAAGGTGACATTCAAATACCGGCCCTAAAGCATCTTTACTTAAGTGCCACTTACCAATTTTTCCATAGAAACCTCTACTGACCACTAACTCATAATGGAAAAATGTAGAAAATGTAGATATTGAATGTAGGTATTGAAAGTGCGATTTGGAATAATACGTTACATTGCATTGCATATACTCAAAATTTTAGGATTCAAATACGTAAGATTATATAGAGATGTGTTTGAAATCCTACAATTTCCCTAATTTAAACATTCTTCTAACTCCTCAAATAATAGTTATTTATTATACAAGGGAAAAAAGTATTAGATTTTAGCTTGAGGTTGTGTTGCCTCCCGACGCGAAGCGGAGGGAGACAAAAATCCGAGAACTAAAATCTAATATTTTATATGTATAATACACTATTTTTTTCTGTGACGGGAAAAACGATGATTTAATATTGAAAAAACATATTTTTCTCCGATTGACAGCAAATATTAATTTTGCAGACACATATCAATCAGCAAAGTATTACTTTTCCTGTCCAGGCAGCAAAGTGAGGACTTTGCTGCCTAGGCAGCAAAGTGATTAGTCTCCATGGGAATAAAACGTTTGACATAAGTTGTCAAACTATAATTATTATGGACATATACATTTTCATAGCAACCAACCGTTCCAACAATTGCGATTTCTATCAAATTTTGTCTTAATTTATCACTACAGGAAAAATAAAAAGATTGTGGGAATTGTAATAATTTGCAAATATACAATATACATATATCATTATAAACAATCGGAGAAAAAATTATATGTTCAACTCGGCAGCAAAGTAGATTGACTGCCTTAGCTGAATTCCTAGCCTCGCTACGCTCGGCTATGAACTATCAGCCGCGGCAGTCAATCTACAACTTTGCTGCCTAGAAAACAAATAACTATACTACAATATATTAAAGTCAGAAAATTGTCGATGTAAAATTTGAATTTTTAAACTGGTAGGCTGTTGTGCTCCTAGTGACAATAGACCTGCGTTGCTAGGGAAACCTTTAACGTAATCAAATATCTGTCAATTTAATTCTGTGATTTGATTTACGTGTATATATGTATGTATATCCGGGAAAAAAGTAGTCACTTTTTTCCCGGGGAAAAAAGTAATTTCATAAAAAGGGATATTTTGTTACGTGGCAACAGAGATAAAAAGTCAAACGTTTTTCCCGTCACAAAAAAAAATTATTTATTAGTCAAAATATGGTCATCTACAGAAAATTTCTACTTTATTTAATTGATTTCACTTATATTCACGGCATTGTTCATTGTCATTGTCATAAGTTTAAAGATCCATCTGTGGGAAGAAACAAAACGAATTTGTTTCTAGACCTGAGACTGAAATGAATGTGTAATATAAAAACATAAATATTGAGCAGCACATTATAAATTATTGTCGTGAATTTATTTTTTATTTTATTTACACCATTCCGCAGGAGTGTGGAATAAAATGAATATAAATTAAACAATTCCAGAAAGAAATATAAAATAGCTTAATTAAATTAAATCACAGTTATAAAAAAATACAAAAATAAAAGTTGCATTTAAGAAAAGTGTACTTTTTTAATGACTGCATGACTGCAGTTAAAAATGTCACATTGATCCTGAATAGAATTGTACGTGTTGCACGCTCTGCGCAGTGCGGAAACTTTATTAATGTTAGTCCTAGGTTTTGATAGGTAAAACGTTTGTGTGTTTCTAGCTGACATGCGAGGCAGGTGAAAATTAAGCTGCCTTAACAATCCAGGCAAGTCAGTTAAGTTGTTCACGAGCTTATATAACCATTGCAAATCATCAGATTTCCGTCTTTCCTCCAAGGTATGAGCCGAGAATCTTTCCAGCAGTTGTGTGTGTGTGTGTGGAAATCCAGTTGCTGGGTACACTCCGTCGCATCTATACCAAAGAAATTTCAATAATTTTCTTTGCATGTTTTCAATTTCATTGATGTGATGATGGTAATGAGGGGATCATACTTGAGAAGCATATTCAAGTATATGGAGAGAAATATAAATTTTTAAACTAAGAACATTATTGAAATTTTGAGAGTTACGTATTACAAAACCCAACATTTTGTAGCTACGTTGGGCAATATCTGTTAGATGCGAGTTAAAAGAGAAAGAAGTATCAAAAGTTACACCTATATCTTTGAAAACCGTTGATCTAGGGACGTTAACATTATCAATGTTGTAATCGTACATAATTAGATTTTTCTTTAAGCTAAAGGAGATAACATTAAACCTAGCTGCGCTTAGGGGTACGTTATTGTTTTGCACGATGTATTAAGAATGTTTAGGTCATTTTGAAGTAGAATACAATCCTCAATGTTGTCAATTTGATAATATAGTTTTATGTCGTCTGCGTATAACAGACCATTTACAGTAAGTTTATCAGAAATTTTATTGATGAATGAATTGAAGAAAAGCGGGCCCAAAAGTGAGCATTGCGAGACTTCTGAAGTGGCAACGATCTTTGCCGAACTGCGACCATAGCACTCTACGTGTTGAGGGCGGTTAGCTAGTTAGGATCTAAAAAGATTAATTAGGCATGAGGAAAAGCCGTAAAATTGATCGACTTGCTAACGAGAATGCCATGATCGAGTCTATCAAAGGATTTAGAAAAGTCAGTGTAAATGACGTTAACTTGTGACTTAGCGTTTATTGATTTAGATATGAATTCTGTCACAGGAAGCAGATTTGTCGAAGTAGATCTACTTTTCATAAAGCCATGTTTGCCAGGTATCAATCAGATTTTACATTGAGAGATACAATCCAGAATATAGGACTCGCTCGAAACATTTAGAAAAGTTGTTAATTATTGTTATAGGGCGATAGTTCTCAATAAGGTTTTTATCATTATCTTTGTGCACAGGGATAATTTTAGATGATTTCCAAATTTCAGCAAAGCATTCCTGTTTTAATGCTAAATTAAAAAGAACAGTCAATGGTTGAACAAAAGTATAGGCACAGTCGTATATGAGAAAAGCAGGCATTTTGTCGGGTCCAACGGTTGCTTTTGGCTTAATGGTCTTAAGAGCCTGTAACACCTCGGCCTTCGTAAATCTAGTTTTCGTTATGGTATTCATATGTACGCCCTGATCTTTACTGGTGTTAAATTGGGTATTTGTTGAAGTAATGTATGAACTTGCAAAGAAATCTGCGAATGCATTTGCTATGGTTTCAGAATACGACAACAGTGTAACCTGTGGATCAGTCATATATAGAGGTAATTGTTTATTATTTTGTGAACTCTGAATCAGCTTCCAAAAGTTATTAGGTTAAGTCATTAAATAATTTTCCAAATTAAGACAGTATTACTTTTGGGATAACTTAACATCTTATTTGATTTTGGGCCGTAATTCCCTAAAGACAGTTAAATCGGTTAGGTTATTATAACGCATATATTTTTTCCATGAGTTATGTTTTTGTCTTATTGCTTTTATAATTTCTGAGGACAACCAGGGCGGATAGGATCTTCGGCGTTTAGCAGTTTTGGGGACATAGTTATCAAGATAGTAATAAATATCATTGTAGAATAACTCTACGGCAGCATTAACATCACCAACAGGATCTAAAACATTCCAGTCAATGTTAAGAATGCTGTCATATAAAATTCTATGCCAGATGTTGGTTGTTCAATTTGCTGGTTACCGTTGGATACCGATGGTGTTGTATTCCTTCGGTAGAACTGATCTAGGCCAGTAAGAATGCACACGGGTAAAAACAATGACATGTCTTTTGTCAAAGGCGTAATGAATTAATACCAGACCCAAAAATTATAATGCGCATGTCTTTCGTTCCAGGAATACTTGAATTGCTTATAAGTCTTGGTAGCTGTTTGAAATACAATTTTTAAGAGTTGTGATGTGTTTTATTTAGATTTAGTTTTGGCTGTTTTTAGTATCTTGACCAATTTAACGACAAACTTGTTTGTCACTCAGATATTAGTTCACTTTAAACATTGGAAATATTTAGCTTTGGGATGATTTTAACTTTCCTTTACTTTTTAAGGAGTAACCGTAAGTTTTCTTGCATATGGGCACTACGGCTCACCCAAAAATCCCTTTCCAGAGTAGGAAAATTTTTGGCCCGTTGCAGTAAAAATTGTATATAAGTTTGCCTTGTATATTTGCAAACTATTTTTCAAGTTCAAACTTGGGACAGAGTGATAATTCTTTAGTGGTCTACATTTTAGTACTTCACAGTAGCATAGTTAGAGTTAAAAAAGTTAAATCTCATAAAAATAAATTTATCTCAATTTTTCTTGAACCCAACGTTAATGAAATATAAGTATCTCCGTAAATGACTTGTTCATAGATGAATTATTGTTCTTTAACAAGTATTGGACTAATGTACCATCCCTGTCAATGAACTCCGCTGTATTAACAACTAAACCTCTCATATACACTTAGTTTCAAAGCTTTTGCTCCCTTTAATTCTGATTTAAATGTAACCCAATTTCGTTGCTTTAAATTGTAGTTCTTATTAATCTACATCATGTGCTCTTAGATCTATTTTTTTAAAACAATTTTGATTTGACTGTTACTACAACAGCTTACTCATTGCCTCTAGTTGTTTTTCACCACACATTATTCTCATTTTACTTTTCAACTGGTGGCTCCGGACATGCGATTGTTGTAGGTTCAAAACTGCTAATTTTGTGAGGCTTAATGAATTATTTAATTTTGCTGAAAGGTACATTCAAATAAAACACTCGATATATCTAATGTTAAACTATTCTTATGATATTTTATTTTATAACTGTAAAGGTTCTTATCTAAAGTTAAAATTTTATTGAAACAATAGCTCCAAAGCACACCCTAAAGCTGCTAGATTTCATTCAGAAGAGAGCTGTGACTCTTGTCGGCGACCCTGAGTTGACCCGGAATTTGGATAGTCTGGAACACCGCAGACATGTGGGCGAGATGTCCATGTTTTACAGATACTTTCACGGCAGATGTTCCCAGGATTTGGCTCGCTTAATCCCGCCCCTGGCAACGCCTGTCAGACAGTCACGACAGACGGAAAGAGCGCACCAGTCCGTCGTACAACTGAAAACACCTAGAATATCGCTTTACAAGAACTACTTTGACTGGTGCACTGCATCATTGTGGAACTCACTCCCGGGACTTCTGTTTCCCCCTAATTACAACCTACAATTATTCAAGAACTGTGTCAATCAACATCTTCCCACACACACCGCTCGTCGAGCGCCATATGATCTCCCTTTAGTGTGTGCCACTGCCATAAAAAAATGAAAGAATAAGAATATAAGGAGAATCACAAGCCTGATGATTGAATCGAGCTCTCCAGCCTCATTACTCATTGACTCGTACTTTGTACAGTAACTTCATAGAATCGACTGGAGTGTTTCTTCAGAATAACAATAAAAGGGATTTTTAGTCCCCAGTTTATTCAAAGGGGAAGAATGTAAGTTATTCAATTACTATTAAACATAATAATAAAACCTTCAAGGGTGGGAATGAAGTAGGTAATAGGCCTTTTGATTTTTTGCTTTGGATATTTAAGCGCAGTACCATCTTCATGCCAGTCACAACGGTATAATTCGTAGGTCTATGTTAAATAACAGGAATATTCACGATTTGCTTTTGACCCATTTCATCAGTTTATGCTGCATAGCACAATTCGGAAATAGGAAAGAACCCTGGACTGAAAGGATTGTAGCTTTGTATTGGCCAGAGCTCATGTGTATATTTTCGATGAGTCGCGTCAGACAGGTGTCTTTTCCAAGGTATGGAATTTAAGTCATATATGTCCTATCCCTACCACACTTGCAGACCAGTTGCCATATTTTATTTCCAAAATATTTGTGGGTTTGGTCAACGAATTACCGGGTCAATTGGAGAAGGATATTATTTAGTGATGGGCTTATTCGAATGAAAAATAACCTGTTATCCGGTTATTAAAATAACCTGTATTATTCGGTTTTCATTCCACAAGTATTCGAATGAAAAATAACCTGAACCTGATACGTACAAATTCAAATACGAACACGAAGGAACAAATCTCGCTATCGCGTCGCGTCGATCCGTCGAATGATCTACCAGCAAGGAGCGGTTTTAATTTAGTTATGAGTTATGAATCAGTTTCGAGGTTTTAGCTCGAATAAAAGATGAGTTTTAAAATTGTAAATGTACCGGTAGGATGTGGAATTGTGGAATGTGGAAGCCGAACTTGGGGGGTTGAAAACTAGCGAATATTAAGTTAAGATTACATAATTTACTTTTATTGCGTACCTAACATAAAAAAAATATCAAATTTTCGGCGTCTGAACGCCTAAAAAGTGCAAATACAGCAATTTCTTGGCATCTTCAAAGAATCAAAATAAAAGGCGGTCGCTTTTGATCCGGCGGCCGGCCGATATTTTTTGTTAGCAAGCAGCCCCACATATTTCTTATTTCTTTCATACACTTCTTCGTAATGAATACGGTCTGCTTTCCAATACATAACACCAATTATCACCTAATGATTGTTTAGTTTTTAGGTTATATATTGGAATTTAGAATGTAGGAGCATACATAAGTCGTAATATAACTATAGCAATATAATATGCACTATTAATTATTAATATTATTATAGTACTATAAATACATCGCCAAAGAGAAATACTTTTTTGCCAAGTAGATTTTAAATAATTATGTTCATTACATGTAATCAACACATCCAAGAATCATATTTTGGAGTTTAAGTATTTTTGATTGAACAACGTAAAATGCTGTTTATTATATTTTGTTCAATTTCAATAATATTACGTAATCAAATATTTACTCGTATTCTATTGTTATTTACTTATTTATTAAGCCATGCTTAATAAGACAATTACAGCAGTTACGAGTTACGAATAAGATGCCGATGACGCTGAACCTCATCCTAACCGGCTGCGATCGCTAACCTGAATTTATTCGAATGATTATTCAAATAATCATTCGGTTATTAATATTATTTGAATACAAATAATTCGGTTATCAAAATAATTCGGTTATGCCCATCACTAATATTATTTATAAATAGAAGGGTTTCATGGCGGGCTGTTCAGCGGAATTCAATCTGCTTGGTTACTCAGAATTTTTCTCTAATGACTTGGAAAGGGATTTGCTGGTGAATACAACATATACAGACTTTTTCAAGGTTAACCATAAGATTTTTAAATTGCTCGAATAGTTTCTGCAAGACCATGTTGAGATAGGTAGACTCAAATTCGATTGAAGGAAAGCAAACAATAAGGATAAATAATGTTTCCAAGGAATTTGAAACCCGGCGTTCCAAAACTCTCACTTCGAGTAGCTCTTTTTTAACGACTATATTAATGATGTTACTGGTTACACTGTTCCTGACTATTGTTTGATATAATATGCTGATAAACTGAAAGTTGCATATTTTGCCGAAGCGATAATGCTTAATATTTTCCGATGGTGTGCAGACAACGAATTGAATGTGTACCACACAAATTCTAAAGCGTCAGTAAGCTTAACTCTGAACAGATTGAGGCTCATATTAACATGCCGAGATTTGCTAATGAACATTTACTTTCTTTACATTTTGTGGAAATCTGTTACAGTCTCTTTAAGGATAATATTAAATAAAACACCATGGCCAACATCAATATATGAATATTGTATACACCTAACTAACATTGAGTATATTCTCTTGAGTATGTAACTTTGACTGTTACTGTTTTAGTTTCTATAAAACTTCTTCAAACGTATGGTATCATATATGATATCATATAAAAAATATTCTCTTATAATTAACAGGCTTAGACCGCACCAATTCATTTGGTACTAGGAGCATCACACCGCAATATTTAAACACGTATAAAACTTCACGCAAAAGTTTTCTTTATGTGTGTGTGTGTGCCACAGGCCACGAAAGGCTAGGGCCTATAATATATCCGTGAGAGTATCTTGTCCTGTTAGGTGGCTTTTACCGTAAACGTTGTCCAAGTATCGAAACATGAACACTTTGTGTACTTCACGACTTTAGACAATGCAGTATTACTTCCACGGTGGTTATTGGAGAAC
Source organism: Pissodes strobi (assembly GCA_016904865.1). NCBI lineage: Eukaryota > Metazoa > Arthropoda > Insecta > Coleoptera > Curculionidae > Pissodes > Pissodes strobi. The sequence goes on along the minus strand of MU190673.1, from coordinate 31,093 downwards.
TACAATAACTACTACTTTTGTGGCTCTCCGGCTGGGAATCGAACCCGGGTCTCCCGCGTAACAGGCGAGGATACTATTACATAGTGGCTAACGATATTAGGGGAGACTACTACATTCCCTCAATTTCACCCGCTCTATAGACACTTCGATGTGAACCAGCATTTTCGTCCATAAAAAAAATCGATATGCTCCAGTTTGAGTGTGTTGAAGAATAGGTCGAGTAATGAGGTTCATGTAAATTTATCTAATTATAGTGACAGGAACATCAGCCAAAGCAGTTTCCCTTGCATAGATAATTACATCCTGAAACATAACATTTGTGTCTGCACATGGCACCACTTGCCTAGCAGTTGTATATTATTATTGTGCTCCTTTTTACCTCCAGACCCTATTTCGACAGTTATCATTTACCAATCCGAGATATTAAAGGTTTTTTGGATCGGTAATGACGTGGTAGCCTAATAATGACTTCGATGACTGAAGTCAGTTACCAAATTATTTCTCATGGCTTGCCTTTTATTTCTAACCCTTCGACGCCCACTTCAAGGTCCAGTTTCCAAAGAGGTCGTTTCACTGCGCTGTTGGTGAGCATCTTTACAGTTTTATGAAAGACTAAATGCATATTATAAGAGCAAATTTACAAATATTGAAGGGTAAGTTGATACTTGATTGAATTCAGTTTTATGGTATTTAAAGAAAACAGTAATTGGTCTTCTTTTTAATGAAAATTTACAAACATAAACCATGATATTAAAATTTTAAAAATATTACTTGTCATTAGGATTGATCTTAGACGATCCTAAGTAAACTCCCTAAAGGCTTTAATATCAAATATTTTGGCAGAAATTGGGGATACTTTATGTTGATAAATTATACTATCAGAACATTTGCCGCATAAGCAGGAGAAACATGCTTTAAAGGATAGTGGCGGCACAGAGGGGTGCATAAAATTACCCCCTCTGGATTTATATTGGCTTATATAACAAAACATCGCCTACGCCTATACGAATTTAGTTAGTAGGCCAATGTACCCAAAAGATTTGTTGGAGGAGCGTAGGTAATGGGGTGCTTTTGGGTTAACTGAAATGGTATGGAATTTAAAGTAATAACAACTATATGCCTAAATATCCACATATAACTTAAATATTGTGAGTGGAAATAGACAGTAAGCAGGTCCTTGCGCGTCGGTAATCAGCTGAGCACGAAATATCGATGCGAGCTACTAAATTCGCTTGTAGTGGTGACTATCCTACTGAGCATCGTAGAAGAAAGCGCGCCAAGTATGAGACAGTTTGAATTGAGATCTTAGGACTTTGAAAATAAACTGATATTTACCGTGTGCAAAAATGAGAGAGTATGCAGTAACTTTAAGAGAAATTAATTTTCTTCAGCACTTTTCGCAGTGTGGTTTTTACCATGTTGGACCGATTCTCGTTCTCCTTCACGATGAATTAGCATTTCTTTTCTGAAATAAAATACCATATTTTTCGAGCAGTTATCCACATCTAATGACTTTCTTCCTAAAGAGAGACTGGCCTATCTCACACTTCCAATTTTCCTTTCTTTGAGAGGTCCGTTATTTTGGCACCATTTTAAACTAAACTTCGCACATTCATCTCTATGAATAACTGAATCATGCACATTTAAATCAAGAATACCTATACATTATTTTCGATAAAACGAAGATATTTTGGATACCTATAACACTGAAAGTTTAGGGCTGGTAAGAAAATTCCCGCATATATCGAGTATTACCTCGATGCCTAACATGGTGGCTGAATGAAGACTTGCGTGTTTTGGTATAGATGCTTGTGTTGGCCTTCAAACGCTTTTTATAACAGTTGGAAAAAGAACTTTGTAGCTTAATAAAAATATGGATATATCTCTCAAAAATCGTACGGCGTCGCCAAGATATTTCGAGAATTTTTAAAACTTCGTTTCTCTCATATTGAGAAAAACTTGAAAATAATCATGCTGACATTTAAACGGTAAAAAAGGGATATTAGCAATTTTTAAGCATCTATAAAGAGGTGTCCCATTGCTTTTATTGCTGTATCTAAACGACGCTTAAAGTCATGATGCCCACTTTCAAAAATTCTAATTAACATCTATATTTTTGTCTTAACTAATTTATGCTTTATAAGAAACTAAAGCTTTATCCTTGCTGTGCTTCATAAAGGATTACAGCTTTTTAAATATTTAGAATTACAAAGAGACTTCTGAAAATTGAAAAAAATAATGGAAATAATTTTAGTACAGATATTTTGGAATAAAATTACAATAGAGGGAGTTGTCATTGCCGCCTTTCGAAGTATATCTATTGGCACTTTTCATTAGGTAGCACTACATGAGATCAATAAGTCATGTATTTACTTCAATTTACAAATAAAACGAAATACCTATTTCCTAGTTCTGAAATCTTAGTGTAGTAGGCTAAATATTTGAAAACTGTTTGCAATTTCTTTGTCAGCCATAAATCCGCTCATTTTTATGTTGCATATATTTTTATGATGTTACGCTT
>MU190673.1:0-13572 GCA_016904865.1 Pissodes strobi | reverse complement strand
GCGAATTGCCCGCAAGGAGCAGAGCCAAAAATCAATCAAACAAACAAACAAACTCTGCAGGTAGCGAAAAATAATAACCTGACCGTTGCTATAGCTGCAACAGACACGGATAGTTTTGCCATGCTTGTCCAATGAAGAAAACCTACAAGTTGTAATTTTAAGCCCGAGGGAACTGTGTAAGAGCTAGCAAGGCACAAAACATCGAATTGGTACAGGAGTGCCTTGGCAATATGAAGTCAGCCATTCTTTTTGCCCACGCCTTTTCCGGCTGTGATATAACGTCAGCTGTTTTTGAAAAAGGAAAAGCATCAACATTGAAAATTCTCCAGGGCAACGAACGTCTCTTGCGGCGAGATAATGCTTCTTGGTTTATACAGAGGAGCGAATTGTGTTACCCTAGATGACCTTCGCTACACCCTCTGCAAGTTAGTCGCCACGCAAAAGCTAGATGCTAATTTGCAACTGAAAACTTGCCTCTGCAGCTGCTCGACAAAATTCATTGCGTGTGTACCTGCAGGTAAGTTGAAGAAAAATAAAAGGGTAAAGCATTCTGCATTAGGAAAATATTAATTAGGTTACTATTTTTTAGATTCAAGAATGGCTTGGAACAGGAACAAAGCTGGACGCAACGAAGCATGGCTGGAGAAAACTGGTCCACTCAGTGCGGCTTGTGCCACACTGCTCCGACCTGCCCGCTGCCCCGCCGGGTATTCCTGGACTAAAAGATATACAGTTTAGTTTTGCTTTTTTTCTTGTACATGACATTGTGCCACAGTTACAATGACACTTACACGGCTTTATTAAAGTGTTGGGTAGAGATTTATTTGCCATTTTCTTTTGATAATAGGTGCCTTCTCGTAGCTCATAGCCAAATTGAAGCAAAGCAATGGGCTGAAATATCGGTTCCGAAGAGCATTTCCATAGGTATACCTGTGCTGACGCTTTTAAACAGTGTAAATACAATGCATCCGAAGTACATATCACTCTTGACAAATTTAAGGCAAAGCCAATGCTTTGGCATATCAATGTGTGTCGAAGTTCATCCGCTGTTGTTTGTTGTTTTAAAATAAGGTATGTGCAAACTTTGTCCAGGTCTTCAAATTGCTGTCTAATCAATAAACCATTACCCAAAGTAGGAAGTGCATCCAGAACAAAATCCAGCGACGCGGCGCTATCATTTGCCTTTTCGTTCCTACGCGACTAGTCGTATCACAACCTATTAAAGAGTATAATGCAGGTAGCACATTACAAGTATTTTCCCTAGAAGACTGTGCGGCTAAATTGCATCATCAAAACGGTTTTTCTTTGGTGATATCTCAAACCAAATCCTCGGCAACCTGACTTTTCTAGTTTATGCCAGATGTAGATTAGTGGTGTGGGGGCGGGCAAACGGCAATGCACCGTGCGGGCGCGATGCAACATGTTTTTTAAACAGCCAAAGGCCCAGCAACACAAATCACAAAACAGATTGCAGTCTGCATATTTTGCAAACGACTAATCCATTGGAGCCGTGATGAAATTATTATAACACCACGACTTGTCAACATTCTTTTCAGCGGGAAATATTTTTCATAAAACTTTTCGCGCTAATCATACATTGCTTTATTTAAAGCACCTTTTTATCTACAAAGAACTCAAACACGTTGTGATCCGTGTCACAAAAAAAGTTGTTACGCAAAGTGTAATATTGCACAGCATACAAAACAATGTTTTTCTACAAGCAGGTGGAAAATTTAATTTTCAACACTGATTTTAGTGTGGAAAATTAATTTTTCCGCACTAGTGCGGAAAATATTTTTAGCACTGGTGCTGAAAATATTCAACACCTATTGTAATCATTTTCAATAACTTATTTAATTAATTACCTTATAATACTTACCTATATAATTACTACCTATGTATCTAGTAATGTTATTTTTGTCGATTGTCAAAAATGACGACGTCAAACTAATACTAGTGTTAAAACTCAATTTGAGTCCGAGTATTTTCGTCAAGTTTATAGTTTATACTTGTATCACAAAAAAATTTATGAAGAAACCTCGATAGAGGGAGTCCCAGACGAGATCATATTTAGAAGACTCTGTAGAGAGAAAGAAAAAAATGGCGAATATAATTCTAAATTCCAAAGATAGCCCAACACCTTGTCCATCAACTTGCCCACGGCCTCCAACCTTTCAATCAAGCTCAATGTCTCCAGAACAGTGGCCCAGCGCGTCTTCAGGAACCGGCGGCGTCCAAACAATCGAATCTAAAGAAATTACTATAACGCCAAATAGGGTCAATTTGATGCCGAACAGAAACAACCAGTTAGCACTTGCTATCAACTTGGTCAGTGCAACTAATTGTACTTTTATCACAAATTACCATATAAACAATTAATAAATGTAACATGTTAAATAAATATTAAGTAGAACTATTGAACTCAGGTTATTTCCGCACGCTTGTAGAAAAAGAATTGTTCCTAACACTTGTGGAAAATGCGTTTTCCGCACTCAACTGCTTGACCGAACTCCGCTTCGCGACGTTCGGTCAACGGCAGTCTCGTGTGAAAAAATTCATTTTCCACACTTGTAAGGAAAAATACTATTTTATGAGTGTCATTTAAACTAGACATTTTAAGTTTTTTAAGTTTTCAAGTTTGTAACTTTTTTACGTTTTTAATCTTTTGATATCCACAGGCACATATTAAAACACCCTTTTTGAGAAAAAGTACATATTAAAAAAAATTCATCAAAATTTTAATTTTGTATGCATTATTATAATTAATAAGCATATTATATATTTTGCGAACCTCACTGAACCGTATTTTACCAAATCAGAGTTATTTTTCAACTGTACGTTCGGCACACACACACACACCCATACACACCTTACGAAAGCTCTGGGGACCTGTGAATTTTTAATGAGTTGTGGGGGTTTTGAAACGAAGATAGCCATGTTGTTGTCCCTTTCACGCTGTTTATGTAGATACCTGTAAGATTAATTTACACACCGTGGATTCCGAATACACTCAACAAAAAGTTGTGGGGACTCCCTCACAACAAAAGGCAAAGTGCATGTGTATTTTGGTCCCCATAACTAATGGCAATCTTACATGTGTATTTTGGTCCCCATAACTAATGGCATGTCAAATGTGTAATAAGGTCCCCATTGCTAAAAGCATGTTAACTGTGTAATAAAGTCCCCATTTCTTAAAGCATGTTAACTGTGTAATGAGGCCCCCATACCTTAAGGCATGCTAACTGTGTAATGAAGTCCACACAGCAAGGCCAAATTAGACAGCTTCTAAAATAATCAATAACAAATTTTAAATAGATCTGAGAGTATACATCTTGTACTCGAGAAAAATATTTTCTTTCAACATTCGTGGGATAGGTTCTTTCACCCCATGGCACGGGCCAAGAACTCTTAAAGTCTTATAAATTCAAATTAGGAAGAATGAGAAAAATATTTTGATTAAATGAAGGATTTTATTTAGAACGCGCGGGACAAGAGAACTTTTTTATAAAGTAAACTTGGCATAAGGAGGGGAGCAAATATTTAGAGAAAAATAGAAAATTGCATTTAGAATACCTGCTCTAACTTTCATTTCATGCACAGAAGCAGGGGCCAACACTGCCAGAGATATAGATATACATCGAGCCGCTGCACCTTCCCGTATAGGTGAATGAAGGGTGCTAACTCCCGACAGGGTCAAATGCTGATCCACTGAAAAGGACCTAGTAAACCGTAATGCTACTAACCACCTACGGATTATTCGGTAACACAGGACACTCCGCCAGCTACAAGGGCTGCTCCAGCTTCACGCCATTCAGATGGACTACAAGGAATCCGAACATGGGATCCGAGTGGAATAACCGAAAAGTTCTAACCCACTTTTTTAAATATTTTTCTAAATGTTCTGAATTACTGATAATAATACTTATTATGCATTTAGGTTCTGATATGACCTTTATTCCACTATTTTTTTGTATTATGAATCAATAAAACTTATATCAACTATTACTTTCAACACAATTATGAGTTTTCTCAGATCTCAAATTTAATAAGCGTTCTCTCTCGGCATTTTCAATGCCTCCCCAGGTTGCATCTTTGTAATGAGCTGTGAATTTTTTAGAGAAGATGCTTTAGAAATGATGATGCCTTTCATAAAGGTGGAGCTAGTTGAATTTAAACTTTTTGTCAATTTGAGTTTTAACACGACACTACTTAATATTTTATTACCGGAAAATTTGTATTAACCAACTTTGCGTGTATTAAAGAGATTCCCTTCAATCTCAGCCTAATAAATCTATAACAATCGGGAAAAAATTCCAATGTTTTGGCAGCATAGATAGTTTGCTTTTGATGCATTAGGGCAAACTTGAACCAACACGTATTCCAATATTTGGACATGAAATCTAATTGAAAACGATTTGAGGCTGGAAACATGAGCCAAGCCTGGAAAATGTGGAAATTTTTGGTGATTAGGGGTAGTTTCTAGCGGCCCTGCCGTTTATGCCATATTTTGAGGTAAAATCTTACTTTTAGCATATTGATACGTATAGTTTTTGTGATAAGTAAATAGTGCTAAAACAGAGTTTTATCCACAATACCGAAACAGAATTTTTGCACTCGACGCGCGTTTCGCTAACCATGTTAGCATCATGATGATGCTAACATGGTTAGCGTAACGCGCGTCGAGTGCAAAAATTATGTTTCGGTATTGTGGATAAAACTCTGTTTAGTGCATTTTGCCTTACTCACATTGATTGGTTCGTTTTGCCGGTAATTATTACCCGATATATTTTATAAGAAATGTAACGACAAAGACGCTAAAACAATATACCCGATTTGATTTTACATTAGTTTATTTCACTCTAAAATTAAATATCAGTCAGAATCTATTAAATGAAAAGTTATTTTCTAGTTCCAAGCTTTTATTTTTATTTCACAATTTATAGTAGGTATAAATAAAAAACCAAACTGTTTTTCCCAAAGTAGTAACTCAAAAGAATTTTATCATGATATTCTAGTGTGTTTTGTGGACAAAAACTTTTTCAATAAATGTTTCAAAATTAACTTTAGTTCTTTTATCAGTTTGCAACGTAACAAGGAATAATTTTTCATCTCAGATCAATAATTATTACGCACTAATTCGAGATTAGATTGGGTCAGACATGTCATGAAGATAAAATTTACTTAATATTGAGAATGTTAAATGACTTTATTTTATGTGTGAAAGTTTCAATAAACAATAGGATGTATCCTACGTAAATTACTGAAAATTAACTTTAGTGTTAATTGAACGTACATGATTACTGGCAAATTATAGTTATGTACTTACAGTGTTTGGAAGGCATTAGCTTAAACATCGTTTCGTAATTTCTCTCCCGGTATATCATTTGTTTGTTTTTATCGATTATTCACTGTATAGAAAAATATGTTATTATGTTGTAATTATGAATTTAGAACGTTCAATCTAATCGTCTACCGAAAATATTTCTCGTAAAACTGAGTAAATTACGAAGATTTTAACTTTCTCCTAAATACAAGTTTGCGTAGTGCTCTAGCACCTAGTATCACAATTGCCACAATCTTTTTGCAAATATAAAATATCAGACTGCATATTAGACCAACAAATACGTATATGTCTAGTAGGTAGTACTCGTAGAACGGCAAATCGACGACAGGATAACGTAAATGTGGCGCTCCGTCATGACGAAGAACGTATTCGATCCAGAATACTGCTTTGTCTAAGGAACTCATGGGCTGGTCATTTGCTATATTAGATTGCCTCTTAATATTATTTTGATACCTGGAACAAAATGTGCAAACTAGTTCACATTGTTAACTTCACCTTAATGAAACTCAACAGAAACATGGTTACCAGTTGACCCTTTTTGTAAAAACGCCTACAGACTGGCGAGGTGAACTGCTCGCGAGCCGCTTATGAACCTAATTTGTACCAAGCCACGTGCGCTGAACGGGCATGATGGACCGTGCGTATTGCATATTTCACACGGTTCAGCTGGCCAGTCTCTACACGTCTATATATTACACTTCAAGCTATTAAATTTATGACATGCAAGAAATTAACGCCTACTTACGATGAGTTTGACATCAACTTTCTAAGTTTCACGTCCAACTCTTGTTCCGTAAAAGAGTTGAAATTAATGGTTTCGGCAATACCCAAACTGACACACCGTTCTGAATTAGCCTTCTGATCTCCAAGGAATGGTATTACCAACATAGGTACTTCTCTGGAGATTGCCTCGTCAATGGACTGCATGCCTACAAAAATAATGGAAAATCATATTCCAATATGATTTGTTATGCCTAATAAGAGTTATGTCCAAGACCACTGCGATATGTAGTGCTAAGCTACACACTCATTTTGTCTAGCTAATATGATCAAGTTGTGAAGTAAATTGATATACTTTTAGACAGTTGGCTTACCTCCTTGAGTTATGAATAATTTTACTCTAGGATGTCCCAAAATATCTTGTTGTGGAAACCATTTACGAACGAGAAAATTTTTCGCTATGTTGGCAGGTAGATTTTCTGGATCAGATTTCCAGAGAATCGTATAAGGCAATCGTCCTAAGGTATTTAGAATCTTATTAAGCTGCTTTTGAGTTACTTGCGATGGTATTACATTGGTTCCCAAACTAAAGTAGATGGCATCATTGCTGAGGTTGTCCAGAATATTTGCAAGTTCCTGCAATTACAAGAGGAGAGCATTTGTGTAAAAATTAAATACAGTAAATGATAGGGTACTGCTAACTGTCATTCCAACATACTTTAAATTTAAAAAAAATTGAAATATACTAATTAAATTTGTTCGACTGTGAACAAACTATTATTTATATAGATTGAAACATTCTTATATTTTATAGATAGGTTCATATTATTATCGCATATTAACTGTTTGGTTATTCGTATCGCCTATCTGTTCCAGGTCTCAGAGTATAAAACGACACTAGTTCAATTTAAAAGTTGAAAAAGGCTATGAAGTATTGAAAATTTAAAAATTTAAATAATAACGATTAAAAAAAAACACAGAATCTTCGAGAATATTTTGTTAACAATCAAATGTATAAGTTGTACAAATAAAAGTAGATTTACAACTTACCCTAAAATAATTAAAATTATTTGTAGGAGTACTCATCGTAATGGGAATCGACAATCGGCCTTCACTGAGGCTGTATTGGTCACGTGATCGAAATTTTTAGATAGAGAGAATAGCAGTGGTTTTTCCTAAAGAGATTTTTGAAAGTACTCAAATGCTTACGTCTAAATGATAATCAGCTCGTGGGACGCATAATTTTGACAATCTTTACAAAATCTTTCCGTTGATCACATTTTTCTCGGAAATGTATTCTGAACCTTTCACTACAAGTTAAACCGTGGCCATGGACAAGAGTATGATTAGTGTTAAAGGCCGTACAAGCCATAAGTAGTACATGCCCATTAAATCCGCGAAAAGAGACTTAAAGTATGGGCTCTAGCTTGTTCTGAGACAGGCTACTTATACGCCTTTGATATTTACCAAAAGAGAGAGGAGGCCAGACCAGACACATTAGGAGAACAAGTAATTTCAAAATTGCTAGCAAGTTTGGAAAACAAGGGTTTTTGTGCCTATTTTGGTAATTTTTCACAAATAACCTTTTATGAGAAAAATTGCAAATAGATCGCTATTTGGATGCGGAAATATTCGCCAAACAAGAAAATAAGTATTCCAAAAAGAAAATTGATTGAAGATAAAAATACTGCAGTCTTATTTTTCAGTTTATGAAGAGATCTATTGTCAAGTGGAAAGGCGGGGAACTAAACCTTGTAACAGTTTGTAGCAATACACACAATGCCGCCGATACCGGACAGGTGTTTCGTACAAATAAAAGTGGTGAAAGATAGATTATAGCATGTCCATTTGTTGATTACAACATATTCATGGGAGGCCTCGATCGATTTGGCCAAAGGCTTTAATCGTACTGCGTAAACTGGAAAAGTAGCGGGTAGTGAATAAACAGGGCCGTAGCCAGAAAGAATATTTAGTTTAGGCAGAATAAACTTTTGGACAGGCTCACACACATAGTTTGTTTTATTTTAAAATATAAATCATGGATAAACTATGTTAGTACTTATCAACGTTTGAATATCTCATTTAGCATTTATGTTTAATAAAATTAGCCGGCAATAGATTAATTTACATAAATAATAATTAGTATTAAGTAACTACTACTTTCTTTAACAACTCGACATACTCATTTACTTTTTGTGAAATAAACTAAACAAGGAAAATAAAATAAAACACAAAACATAACATAAAAATATTTCTTATTAATACATATTCCTATTATAATAGTGGTTCCCATATTTTAACTTAGAAATTAAATTCATTTCTTTGACATACCATACAAATTAATAAATTAATACACTATTGGACAACAGGAAAGCGCACCAATAATTAGAAAACGCAGGAATATAAATAGAGAGTAGTCGTTCTAAAATACAGTGAGGGATGGTTGTGAGCCTATGTTAAAGTTTAAAATTGTAGTTTTCTATAAGCGTTTTTAGATTTACTTTTTTTTTTTAAACTATGTCCACCAAACACATTATATTTCTAGCGAGTATAAAATTGCGTGTTTATTTAAAAAGGAGTAAAAATTTGCGCGAAATATATTTACTATATTTCATATTGTTAAAAGCAATTTCTAATTAATTTTCAAGTATTCTCTCAGACTTAGACCATTAAATCGAGTCCGCTATCCACATATCTATTACGAGGCATATGATTACCATGTATCGAATACTAAGTATCTGATATTCAAAGAGAAAGTACTAGAATCTACTCGATATTTGAAAAAGAAAAATCAATTGCACACCGCTACTGGATAATAGTGCTGCCAGATCTAAATGCATAGGAAACGCTAGATAGGATTGAAAGCGGTAGCAATCATAATATGACGTCATAATTTTCTTTTTGGCGCACGCCAAAACTTGTCCACAGTTCACACTGAAGCAAGATTTTATTTCAGTAGGTATATTATTACAAATTTGGGTGTTTAATATTTTACAAGAAAAATTAGGAAACAGTCAAATTTTTAAATAATTTTGTAATTTGATTGAAGGATAAAACTAACACAACTTTCAAAATGAAGATTATATTGTAAAATAAAAAATTCAAACTTTAAATTATTGTCGTTTTCCAAGTTTTAATTAGGGATCGGCAAGACAAGAAATCTTGTCTTGGCAAGCAATTTCTTGTCTTGTCTTGAAATATTTTCAAGAAATAAAAAAAAATCTTGTCTTGACCATTTCTTGAGAGTTGGTGTCTTGTCTTGACTCAAGAAATCTTGAAATTTCCTGAAATCTTGACAAAAGGGGAACCCCCGTTTAAAAGTAGCGGTAAGATTGGCTGATGTGATATTATGCTTTATGCGTAGAATTGAGGTTCAGGCGGCCAGGGCCAGGGTAGTATTATTTTACAGTTCGTTGCTTCATATGCGTTGCTTACGTAGCGAAATTTACGCCACTGAAGTAGACCCACTTTGCAAAGTTGGTTTTAATTCTAATATCTTAGGCCATAACATATCCAAAAATGATAAAAAATCCTCTGAAAATAAAAAGTCATTAAGCCTAAAAAAATTATCCAATTTAATTTGGCCCACAAGACATTTACCAAAATTAAAATATCAATTTCAATTTTGTTTGTATGTGCCTGTTTTTTAATAGTCAATATTCCGAAACCTTTCCAATCTTTTTTGCATATTTTTACATCTTCATTTCATTCGGTCGATTTTTGCAACGACTGAAACATTGGTTTAAAAAATACCCCCTTTTCTGTGTGCCATTGAAGTAGACCCGCTTTGCAAAGTACTTTTTGATCTCAATACCTTACGCCATAACATATCAAAAAATGATAAAAAAAATCCTTTAAAAATAAAAAACGACACACAGCGTCAAAAGCCACCCAACTACTTTTCTCATAAGACATGATACAAGCATGTCTGCCTGAAAACATTAATATCTACTTTAATAAATAGTCAAACAAAGTGATTCAAAAAAGAAAATGCTAATATAAGATGAAACTACAAATGTGTTACAAAGTGAATCTACTGCCGTAACCAGTGGCCTATATGCAGAGTGTTGAGAGTTTTTAGATAAACATACATTTTTGACTCTCCCCGTATGAAACAGAAACGTCAGAAACTAAAGTTTGACTAGGGTCTTAGGGTGGATAACTTTTCCAATGAATTGTCTATAATGTAATACCAAAAATTTAAGTGAAAATTGATACCGAGTGAATTCAAAATTTAGGATTTCTCTGAAAATCCTTAACACTATAAAACGGAGTTTTATCCTCAATGCCGAAATAGAATTATTGCACTCTACGCGCGTTTCGCTAACCATGTTAGCATCATCAGGAGATGATTAAAACTAGTTTAATCATCTCCTGATAATGCTAACATGGTTAGCGAAACGCGCGTCGAGTGCAATAATTCTGTTTCGGTATTGTGGATAAAACTCCGTTTTAGTGCATGTTGCCGAAGGTTCCAAACTCCAACATAGTCTTAACACTCTGTACCTACATAGTCTACTGGTTACAGCAGAACATTATTTTTGTAATCCTTTTGAAGTTTCTTTTTTGACATTTTATTTTTGAATCACTTTGTTTGCTTATTTAATAAAGTAGATATGCCTGTTTTCAGGCGGACATGTTTGCATTGCCTCTTATGAGAAAAGTAGTTGGGGGTCCAAGACTTTTGAAGGGGTGTGTATTAAGCATTAAGAAAGGTTCCAATTTATCTTGGCCCATAGTGTATATATCAACTTTGGACATCCGGCAAAGTGCTTGGTATTATAAAAAAATGTTTGCATAAAATATTTTTTTTATTCATCTGTTAAAAATGTTGCAGTGCTTTGTTTTTTTCCAATAAACTAGCAAACAAATTAGTTTTTTTTAATAACTCTAGGTTTTCCAGACAAGATCAAGACAAGATCAAGAAGTTTTCAAGAAAATGAGGACCCCTAGTTGTAAGTTTTCCGAACTGATATTAATATTCTAATGGCAGATTTTGCAATAACCCACAGTAGGTATCTGTCTTTTTCAGGCGCTAGTCAGATTTTAAGTTGTGAATCTTATTCCCATTCTGTTTTAAATGTTTGAGCATATTTTCTTTTTTACTTTACTATAGGTATTATCTGATGGGTCATCAGCTAAATAAAATTCATCAGAACTACTAATTGAAACATAAATTTCGATATTTAAAATGTTGATAATTACGTATCAAATTACTCACCTCATGGTTATATATAATCAAAAACTACAGACAAGATACGTCACACGACACAAATCGATGGATAAATATGATATAAAAGGTAATTGTTTAGGGAAATACTACGCAAATGCAAACGAATAACTAACCGCAATCGCCGCTGGTCACTTCTGGGAATTCCCGAAATCCGAAATAAATCGTTTGGGACGTTTGCATAGAGATGAAGAACCGAATCGTGTTCATAGTTTTATCGATTGTCCATTGATTATTTTTTACTTTACTTTTAGTATTTGCATAGATCAACTCATATGATTACTTTGTTTTCGATTTTGCGGTAACATTACGAGTCTCTGCGCTAGAACGGTAGCTACAGTGTGAAAACAGTAGATCTATCGTAAAAACGGTAAATCTGGCAGCACTGCTGGATAATAAAATAACTAACTTGTCAAATCCACTCCCACAAGACAACACGTGGCGCGTAGTTGCCATTACTTTTGATTTTTTTCCTTATCCTCGTAATGATCTTGGACAAGCAAATAATTTGCGCAGCCTGCCCTGGCGTACCCCTGCCTACGGCCCTGTGAATAAAACCTCTATATTACTTTGTCAATTCTAGCATTGTCAATTCATATTTAATTTACAAACACACTCTGAAAAAGATCAACCGATCCAATGAAAACCACAAAAAGGTCAGGAGTGCAGTAAACGGAGTTTGCAAATACGGAATAATTATATTTGTAATGTGTGCCAAGTAGCTATGTGCTTTTAAAGTTTTGGTCTCTACCATACTGGGAAGTTTTGTCAGCTAGAATTTACTATGTCATAGTTATGTTAAATTAATACAAATAAATCAGTTGAAGATTTAGTGTGTGTTTTATTTTATGTTGTAATTTTGCAGCAATTTAATTATTTGTGGGCTCCATTACTGTTAATCAATTAAAAATTAGATATTTTACCTAAATATTCAAAAAAGCGGTACACCGTTTGTACTGGAAAATATTGGTTACATATTTAGAGCTAAATGGTTTCTGGTTAAACGCTTTACCGGTTAATATAAGGTGAAAAAACATCAGAAGTTCCTGAAGACTGCAGAGGTTGTGATTTTTATATAAAATATCTTCAGGAAAACTTACCCCTTAAAGGATTAAGTGTTAACCCTGAACTATCATATTTTTGGATTTAACCTTTCATGATGATAAATAAGTGTTTAGAGTAACCCACTGAAGAGACGAGACGTAGAGAATCAGTAAACTCTTAAGAGAACTAAGCTATTGATGAACATGAAATGTATTCAATTAAGGCATAAGTCTAATTTTTCTTGACTGGAAAATTAAATTAAAAAAACAATAATTTTTATGGCGCGATATTTTCCCGTAAAACATATTTTTTTACAAACAGAAACAGATATATTCTACTATATGGAAACCTTTTTTCTAAACTGGAAAGTTTTCGTTTCTGAATATTAGAAACCATGTCGTCGGGGACGTAATTTTTCAAAAATACAAACATAATATATCCTTTGTAGATAGATATTTATAAGCTTCGACAAAGTTAATGTCAAATACAATTTCCACAAATAATACAACTTGCTTTATACAAAAATTAATGGTAATAATAACATAACACTTACCGCTGGTAAAGGTTTCTGTGGCTGAACATGGATGGCACTAATCGGGATATAGACTGGAGTCATTGGCTTGATACTTTGTATTGCAAAGTTGTAGTTCCCAATGACTAAGTTTACCTCCCTAGCTAATTCATATGCATTTTTTGTTACATTAATAAAATACTTTTTAAGTTGACGATTCAATGCGGGTACTGCCTTAAACATTCCACCTATCCGGTAAATCCAATTATATCCCCAACTCTGTACCTTTTCCCTAAAGCTCTTAGCATAAGAGAAAGGTAAAAGGACGTCTGGATTTACAACTGGATGCCTCTCCATGCCAAGTGCATCTGATCCTTGTATAGTCAGTGGCAGAGATGTTATTCCAATCATAGGCACATTATAAATTTCCTTAAAAGCATAGAATGGCTGCCATAAGTATTCTACCAATAATAAATCGTACGTTTTATTGTTGTGGTTCCTAATGAGATCTTGCATATAGGGATGATCAAGCTGAGCTTCAGATATAGTCTCAAAAATCTCAAAAATCTTGCGATAATCATACGCAGCCTTGCTTATATTCTTTATATACTCAAAACTAAATCCCAAGTCATATTCAGTTAGGTTAGTTAAAGATGGATCATTCAGAGGTAATGGGGTGTACACAGTTACCTGATGTCCTCTAAGTGAAAGCTCCTTCCAAAT
>MU190672.1:15695-35464 GCA_016904865.1 Pissodes strobi | reverse complement strand
TTTTGCCTATTAACAAAGCGTGGCTTTACTACTTTGTTCTGGACCATCTGGTGCTTCTGATGTTGGTAAGTCTTGATTCGGATAAGTTATTTCCTCAGCTAGCGTGAGAGGATCTTCTAATGCATCTGCAAATGCAAAAGATTTCCCTTGGTTTTGCTACTTATTATATCGATTGCATCTGCAAATGCAACGATCTATTACCCTAGTTACAGCATCTGCAAATGCTGCAATTTTTGTTTTTGAACAGAAAAATAGGTTCATGAATATGTTCACTACCTGCAACTGCAATTGCAGACAGTGGGTACGATCGATTGTATCTGCTAATACAACGAACTATTCACCTTTTTGCTTGCTGCTTAACCCTGGTTATGCTTTCGTCTGCATCTGCAAATGCAACGATTTTTTAGCATATTTACAGTATCTGCAAATACTGTAATTTCTGTTTTGAACAGAAACCAAGAGTGTAATAATTCGCTACCTCCAATGCAATGATTTTATGTAAGATGGTTGCAATAGTATGGTGGTTATTTGTTTTTGGTGGTTATTTGTGTTTGTATCTGCAAATACATAGCACTATACAGTTTTATTTTTGTCAATACATATATCCTTTACATCGGCAAATGTAGGGATATAGTGTGCCTCTATCCACTCCAACATAATACACCTACTGACGTGGAGGCTGTTGGGGGCCCTTCACATCTGCAAAATGTGAAGGCCAATTTTAGTTAAAGTTATTCGCATCTGCAAATGCGAATTTGTAAATAGGTATTGATATTATTTATTAACATCTCCTGCAAGCAATGTTTACTCCAATTTTTTCCTTCACCGGTCGGCTCATATCAACACGAATTGTTTAAAAATAATGCGTTCCGGTATACATCGCTTCGACAAAGCCGAACGATAACATTCCGATAAATTTATAACGAGCGGCTAAATCCCGAGTTGTAATCCAAAATACTGCGCGCGATGCGACACGAATCCATGTCTACGTCCTAGCAAACTTTCTATTAATTTACCTTTTTCCCTTAATTTTGGGTTACTTTGGGTTAGCCTTGGGTTAGTTTTGGTTAGCACTTGGTTAGTTCTTGTTGATTGATCCCCCGTTGCGAGCAAAGCGAACGGTGGGGCATGCAAAGCTATAATAATACCCAACTTGGGTTTTAGTCGCTCCGAAATTATGAGACAGCTTGCCTTTGTGGCTAGTTTTTAATGGTTAATTTCGTAAGAAAAGGGCACTCTTCGACTTACTTAATTTTTTTTTTTTGAAAATTATTTATTAATGCAGTAATAACAATAATTACAGTATACATAGTCCTTAATCCTCTAGACAGTGTTTTTAACACTGGTATTGGGGATAATTACATTTTAGTAATAATAACAGTACGATTTCTTATAAACTCTCTAGTATTGTGGCTATGAATATCCTTTGAAATTATTATGATAATATTTGATTTTTAAGTTTTATTTATTATCCTGTAGATAAGTGGATCATGATTAAATATAACTTTTAGTTTTTTGTTTTTTGCAATATTTGCATCAAATCGAATTGTAGTTTATAGTCCCACATGTGGCCCATAAGGGGATCAATTATCGAAAACGTGATAATAATACGAAGGCATTATAACCATTAGTTTCTATTTTTTATATTCCTTTATATGGTAAAAACGTTTTATTCTATGTAAAACATTAATAAATGTGCAGGCCAACCGGTATATCCTTAGTCAGCCTTTTGATTGTGTTATGTAACCACTTTTTGTGATTGAATAGTATTGCTTTGGTAGAATGTACGATTACGATTAGACGAGATTACTAGAGAACGATTCGAATAGCTCGTATCGTTAACGTTTGCTTATTATTTATATTCATTTCGATACAATATATTTCAATTACGAATATATTGTTTGATTCTGTGTATAATTGTGCACAGACGACAAATGTAACAATGTTTTGTCATGCCCTCGTATATAAATAACAGTTTGTTAGTAATTTTTGAGTGTAACCCGTTCGCACTCTATTTTATTCTAATATAGTTAGTTTTAGAAGTTTGAGAGTATTTTCCATTTTAATTTTATTAGGTAAAAAATTAAGGGTTACAACTGTCATATTTATTCATAATACTAAGGTAGCTTAGTATTATACACATCATGCTTTTATACGAGAGATAGTTTCTGTTTTTATATATATAAGAGCACCAGGTATTTACGTACATTTGAAATTTTGGCATATAATCTTATGTGTACTCACCCCCTGATTCGCTTCTTCCGATGAATATTGCTCCCTTTTTTCGCCTCCTTTGCGAGCAAGACATATCACTACACATACCGAGACACATACACTGTACTTGAAATACGATTTCTAGGCATTTTTCTTCTTAAAACCAAAAGAAAGAACCGATTTACGGATTCTTGCTTGTCACCGATCGGTACAAAATTGTAAATGACGCATCAAGGCGATTAGCTCGAGCGGCTAGCCAGGGTCGGCTGAATCACCATGTTTTTAGATAACTTCTTTAAAAATTGTACCGATTGGGAAAAAGTTGTATACTACAAAGTGTAATGAGGGACGGCGAAGATGCGAAGGATAATGCAAATTAATTCTTGCATTATTAAAGTACGTAATACTAGAATACATGTTTCAATTCACACCCTATGAATAAAACCCCCACCATCCTATTTTAATACAGTCCACTAATTAAAGTGATTAATTATAAAGTAAATTACAATCCCCACGTTTGTGGTCATAAATAATTTAAAGAAATAATTGTTTATACCGACCACGTACTATTAGCTGGATTACCTGAAAAATATGAGCCGATGATTATGGCCATCGAACACTCAGGTATAAACATAACAGCAGATAAGATTAAAACTAAGCTTTTAGACATGGAGTGTAATACCAATGTAAATGGGGCTTTTGCTACGAAATAAAAGGCAAACCAGACAATTCCTACTTAAGCAAAAATAAAAAGGAAGTAACTTGTTTTCGGTGTCATTCTAAAGGGCATTTTGCATATCAGTGTCCTGAGAAAAAGAACGAGAAAGAAAACAAGGAAGAGAGCAAAAATGAGTAAAGACAAAGGCAAATACCTACATGTTTATAGTGCAGTATTTATGAGTGGCAAAGTTAGCAACCAGGATTGGTTTGTGTTCTGGCGCGAGTGCGCATATAACCCCAAACAAAGAATGACTGTCGGATCTGAAATGGAAACCAGCTGATATGCCTGATATCACAGTTGCCAATAACAGCACAGCATCAGTGGAATGTGTTGGTAATGTTGAGTTAAGAAGTAAAGTAGGACAGGATGTGATTGAGGTTTGTCTCACAAATGTACTTTGCGTGTCACAATTAATGACGAATTTGTTGCCAGTCAGCGAATTAATCAAAAATGGCAACACTGTAAATTTTGATAATAAGGGCTGTAAGATATACAACAGTGAAAACGTGTTAATTGGGGAGGCAAGTCTTAATAATAATGTTTACAAGCTAAAAATGTAAATTTGGCAACCTTGTTTTCAGGCAGAGGCACTGGGGAAACATGACATCGAAGATTTGGTCACTTAAATAGCAAAGATTTATCAAATATAAAAAATTGGGCTGTTACAGGCAAAAATTTTCCAGGAGAAATAAGAATAGGCAAGTATACTAATTGCGTAACATGCAACGAAGGCAAAACATACACGAAAACCTTTTCCGAAAAAGGGTTCGAGCAATAGGAGGTATTGGTTCGAGATCTGAAAATTTGTTAAACCTAATTCATAGACGACCACAGCAGAATGTGTTTTGTATATTTTTGCAATACAAGAGATGAGCCTCTAAAACACTTAGTAGTAGTTTAAAAGTATGGCAGAAAATCAAATAGAAAAATTAAAGAAAAATTAAAATGGTCAGATCTGACAACGCAGGTGAGTTTTGTGAACTGGAAGTGGAAAGTATGCTCAAGAGAATTGGCATTGTTCACCAAACCACACATAGTTACACACCTGAGCAAAATGGCAATGCTGAGCGCATGAATAGGACATTGGTGGAAAAAGCGAGATGTTTGTTATTTGATGCAGAACTAGAAAAATGTTTTTCGGCAGAAGCGATAAACACTGCGGTATACTTAAGAAACAGAAGTGTTGTTTCTGGATTAGAAGGAAAAACACCTATAGAAGTTTGGTCTGGAAAACTTCCTACCAAAACAGAGAAGACTAAAGTGGGATAAAAAATCCAAAAAGATTATTCTTGTGGGATCTAGTGACTCCACTAAGGGCTACCGACTTTATGATGCAGACAAGAAAGATGTAATAATGTCACGTGATGTCACTATCCTAGAAGATAGAAGAAAACAAAAATAATGGAGAGGTGGTAATTTCCAAAACTCAAAATAAAGAGAGTGAAACTCAGACAGAGTTTGTAAATTCAGTGGGGGGACCATGAAGAGCAAGAGGAGTATCTTCTCATCTTCGAGAATGAGAGTGAGTCAGAATATTCTCAGAATGAAAATAGTGATGAAGTTTATAATCCTGATAAGAAACATTTGGATATGATCCAGAATGTTGATCCAGAGAAAAATTTAAAACGATCAAACAGAATTCCTAAATCTGTGCTGAAATATGGTGCAAATGTGTCATACTTCAGTATGACAGATTTTGAGGATCCGACAAATGTGCTTTAGCTAGGCCGGATGCTGAAAGTTGGAAAATAGGCATGAAAGAAGAATTGGAGTTATTTGAGGAGAATGATGCCTGGGAGCTAATGGATTTACCTAAAAGTGCCAGGATAGTGGACAACAAGTGCGTGTTTTAAAAAGAGGTCAGTAGTGTGAATGAGGTGACATATCGTGCGCGTCTTTCTGCGAGAGGTTTCACGCAAGAGCAAGGTGTTGGTTATGAGGAAACTTTTTCACCGTTGAGACTTTTAATTGCGTTATCACAAAAGATGAAGCTAGATATCAGACATTTAGATGTTAAGACTGCGTTCTTAAATGGATAATTGAAGTAACAGTTATTCATAAAAATACCTACAAAACAATTTTAGTGACAATAGGGTTTTAAAGTTAAATAGGGCCATTTACGGGCCTTAAACAGGCGTTACGAGCCTGGAATGACAGGCTGTGTTTTATTAGATTTAGGCTATAAAAAGTCAGATTTAGAGCCATGTTTATTTACAAAAAGAAACGTTGACAAGTATTTGACAATTGTAGCTCCTTACGTAGATGATTTTTTTTTGCATTTTCAAATTGTAAGCGTGAAACTGAATTTTTGAAAAAGGAGTTAGATCAAAAGTTCAAAATCAGGGACCTGGGTCAAGCTAGGCAAATTTTAGGGATAGAATTCCAAATTGATAAGGAAAATCAGATTATTTCTTTGAGTCAAGGGAAATACATTGATCAATTGCTAAGCCGTTTTAAGATGACAGATTGCAAACCTGCTAAAACTCTGTTACAAGTAAAAATTATATATTGAAAAAACAAATGAAAACGTGTCTGATATTCCTTACCAACAGCTTTTAGGTAGTTTGATGTATTTGGCGGTACTAACGAGGCCTGATATTGCTTTTAGTGTGAATTTAAGTCAATTTAATACGAGTCACAATGAAACTCATTGGAAATATGCCAAAAAATATTGCGCCAAGAGCTATTGGTTGAGGTTTTCAAATGAAGAAACAGAACTTGTAGATTATGTTGATGCCGATTGGGGCAATAATTCACCAGATAGAAAATCTTATACTTGTTATGCATTTGATAATTAAAGTGCTTTAAATTTATCATTAAATCCTGTTTATCATAAACGCTCTAAACATATTGGCGTGTAGAATGAAACTGTATACTGCGCTTTTCACAAATGTTATTTGTGGAACTCTCATAAACACAGGAATGTTTAGTTTCTTACGTGTTTTATTTATCCTAATAGTTGCTGCACGCAAGAACAAGACAAGAACAAGAAATACCTGCAACACTAGTGAAAATATTTGGAAATCCAATTGCTAACGTAATCTGAATTTGCATCTTTCAATATCCCGGAATTGAATTAAATTACTTATTATTTAAATAACAAATTTATGTTTGACGTAAAAAAATTGAAAAGAGATGCAAATTTATATATTTATGTATAGTGTTTAAATAATTCTTTGAATTTGGAACCTCGCAAGACAATATATTTTTCCTTTTTGCTGTCATTCCAACATATTTTGCAATTTACGAAGAGTTCATTCGGATGAAAATAATTCGAAAAAGTTCCATATTTATTATTATATCAATTACATCGATATCTACTTTTAAATCGATTTGCAAGCTTATACCATACATGATTTTTAATTTTTAAATGCCAGGAAAACCGGCAAAATTTAAAAAAATACAGGTCAGTAGAAATTTAAAGCTCCTCGGCTTATAATGATAATGCCACTTATTACAGTGGACTAGAGGAAGAGATATCGAGGAAGGGCTGAACAAAAGGGTGATTATAAGAGAGGTTGATAAATAAAATTAATATTTCACAAAACTTGCTGAATAATGATATTTGGGAATTACTCAAAGAATCTGAAGCATATTGTCTTTTTAATGGCATTGGGAGTAGAAAAGATTTTAACCTATTTATTCGGAATATATCTGGAATCGAAATTTATGATGTTTGGTTCCAAATATCGTTGGTTAGCATGCTTACCGCACGCTATGTACAGGGTTATCCAACGAGGACAAGACAAGGCGATTTTTTGACTTTCCCTGCACTTTTATAAAAAAAACTGAAATAGCCATCTTATGTAATTTTCTCCCGCGTATTCGGATATGTTCAGCAAAAAACAATTGAACATCAAATAAAAGTGCTGGGGGTCACTTTGATATTTTCTTAAATGGAACACCCTCTATACTACTATTTTGAACTCTCTAGAAAAATCTAAACACATTTTGTATATAATATCCTATACTTACCTATCTTTAGCTGTTTACCAAATATTGAGAGTTGAAAGTCAGGTATTTTGACACTTTGACAGGCTCTAAAATCTAAACTGCACAAGATCAAAGAAAACGGTTTGCACATTCCTATCTTAAGTTTTCATAAACTATCGAATGACAGTATCTTCGAATTTAACCTGCTGATAAAATTAACCGGAACTTTTAAACCTCCGGTTAAATTCAAAGTTACTATCATTCGATAGCTTATGATAATCCAAGAGAGGAATGTGTGCGGATCTAGTGCGGTTTAGATTTTAGAGCCTGTCAAAGTGTCAAAATACCTGATTTTCAACTCTCAATATGTGGTAAACAGCTAAAGATAGGTATAGGATATTATACACAAAATGTGTTTAGATTTTTCTAGAGAGTCCAAAAATTTAGTATTATACAGGGTGTTCCATTTAAAAAAAAATATCAAAGTGAACCCCTAGCACTTTTATTTGATGTTCAATTGTTTTTTGCTGAACATATCCGAATTCGCGGGAGAAAATTACATAAAATGGCTATTTCAGTTTTTTTTAAAGTACAGGGAAAATAAAAAAATCGCCTTGTCTAGTCCTCGTTGGATAACCCTGTACATACACCGAAAGTTCATACTATCTTAGATTATTCTACATTTTATCTTTTCCGTTCTAGTGCCGAAAAAGTCGCGAGGGTCGGAAAAAACCGAGACGATCGACAGTTCGATAAGGAATTTCTAGGAGAAAAACTCTCTAAATACCTCCCTGTCTCGAAAATGTTGGCAAAATGAACTTTTCATGGAAAATGTAAAAACACCGATTTCTAGGTCAATAAAACGAATAGTCACTATTTTTTTCTCGAAAACTAATTTCGTTTTATAAAAACCTATTATTTGACGATAATCTTTGCCAAAAAGTGTATAAGAAGACACTTGATATGATGATGCCTACTTTAAGTCACCCAACGCATAGCTATTTTCATCAGATTCATACATCTTATGACTTCTGCTATAAAAAAGTTCTATGACAATTTTCCGTACGAGATCGGGAAATACGAGGAAATCGAGTGGTTGGATTGAAACATGCAGAAAATCGCAAAAAAATTAAAATTTTTTCAATATTTCCGCAATTTTGAATGATAGCTTTGATTTTGATGCATTACAGGAAATTTGAAGGAATACGTCTGTGTGGCATGACGTTTAGGTTAAATATGAAGATTTACACATTTTATCTACAACCATTTATTAATAGAAACATAATACTTATGATATGATAGTAACAGCATTATCTATATATAATATAACAAGTATAAATATAATTACTCAGGTATAATGAACCCTAATACACTCACGCAAGTGGCTCGTATAATAATCATCCTCGTTTATCATGACCTACATTATACGCTCGTTACATAATATACTATAATGGACTGAAATCTCATTAAAAACGGTTTGAAGCTGAAAAAAAATGGGTCAGGATCGGAAAATGTGCACGTGTAATTAGAGAAAATTTTTTGGTGGATTTTATAGGAGATTTCGAGGCAAAATTTTGTTTTTAGCGTATCGATGCATACCACAGTCCTAGACAAAAATAGTCAATTGTTTACGTTTTAACACGTTCCATCATTATTATTCCGCCTTGGGTTTATCATAATTACACCATAGCCAGACAATACCTTGCAAAATTCCACAGAGCTAGCAAAATCCCAAGGTAATATATATTTATTTGGCAACTCCAATAGCTTCCATCTACTGCTTTAATTAAAAATTAATCCACAACAGAGTTTTATCCACAATACGGAAACAGAATTTTCGCACTCATGCGTGTTTCGCTAACCTTGTTAGCATGACTAAGACTTTAATACTAAAAATTGACTCTATTTTTTTAGTGAAATTTAACGTGTATTATACCTTCAGCGTCTTCACTACCGTACTACCGCGTGTTAAACATATTAGTCTGGTAAGAAATTAGATAATTTGAAAAAAATACATTAAAAAAAACTCCAAAATTATCTTCGGCCTTTTAAAATATTTCCGACTATCAAACTTTATCTTTTAAAAAGTATATTTGAATAGTTTTTTTAAGCAGAACTTCCATCGCACCTCCTACTCCTACTGATTTTAATTTCAGTTATAATTAGAGTTATCAGATTTGAAAATTGAATTCGCAGGACTTTTGTTGAAAAAATGCAGGACAGTAATAAAAAAGCTGTACTCTTGTATTTATTTACATACCGGATGGTTATCCATATTTTGACCCATTTTGATCTACTCGTAAACGAAAAAATCTATCGAGTTGCGGTTTTCACTGAATAATTGCATTTTACTGAAAGTTTTTTTTGAAGTGTATGCCATTTTATTTTGACAACTGGAAGTACCGAAACCAAAATGGCAGAACTTTAGGTATAGGACAACTTTGTTATTTCAAATGAAACACCCTGTATATTTAACTCAAAATCTTGAGGCTTGTTCCCTCCCCTTTTCAAAAATGTATTACAAGTTATAGTTATTTTTTAAGATAGTGGATTTATTAAGCTTCAAAAAACTGCATATCGATAAAAAAAATTCGGTTAATGTCACCTCAAGTTTCAGCGAGGTCAAGTGAACGTTATGCAAAGTCAACAAATAATCTGAAATGCCCAAGTGGGACAAAGTCGAGGACATCCAAGGCCAAGTGGGCGGGGTCTAGTTCAAGGTAACTTTGAAAAAAGTAAGAGGTGAGAGGAGACTCTTCTCCTTCTTACATTTACTACTGTCATTGTTTGTTCTACGGAGACATTCGATAGATTTTATCATATAGTTTTATTGCCTAATTTTCTCAGATTTTGAAAAAATACAATTTTTTGTAATCGTATTAGAAGTCAGCAGCTTCTTATGGAAAATAACTGTCGAATCATTTCATCTGTCGAATGTTTTATTCATATACGTACCGCACTTTCGCTTTTGTTGCTCGGGTTGTAACGACCCAATATTCTCGATGTGACAGAGAGCTCTCCTTCGCTCGGGGGCTGGAAAAGTTACAAAAACGACAAATTAAGTTATTTCCTATATTGGAAAGTTTTTGCGGCATATTTATAAGAATGGGAATATTTGTTCCAATTCCAAGAATGACAGTTTTCCGTTCAGACAAGTTAGGCTTACTGAAATTGTTGGCTTTAAAAGATAATTGAAAATATCCAGTGCTGGTTCGTACATTGAATGTATGCCACCACTAATGTACGGAGTTACCACAAAACTGCACACCAGCCTGTCGATTTAATATTTTCCATTGTAATATTATAATGAGTTGTGCCGTGCCTTCAATTTATCTTGATATTTTGATTCGCTGTAACTTTTTTGTTTTTAAAGATATCAAGGTAAACAAAAAGCAAAATGTAGAGTTGGTAGCCAAGTTCCTTCTAAGTTTACATACAAAACAAAACAGTAAGAATTTTCTGACATATAAGCCTACTTTATATTTTTTTAAATAGAACACCCTGTATATTACTATATTTTTCGACTCTCTAATGAAATCTAAACACATTTCGTATATAATATCCTATGCCTATCTTTAGCTGTTTGCGAAATATTGACAGTTGAAAGTCGGGCATTTTGACATTGTGACAGGCTCTAAAATCTGAACCGCACGAGATCAAAGAAATCGGTTTGCACATTCCTATCTTAGGTTTTCATAAGCTATCGAATGACAGTAGCTTTGAATTTTACCGGAAGTTTAAAAGTTCCGGTTAATTTTAGCCGCGGGTTAAATTCGAAGTTACTGTGATTCGATAGCTTATGAAATCCTAAGATAGGAATGCGCAAACCGTTTTCTTTGATCTTGTGCGGTTTACATTTTAGAGCTTGTCAAAGTGTAAAAATGCCCGACTTTCAACTGTCAATATTTCGTAAACAGCTAAAGATAGGTATAGGATATTGTATTATACACGAAATGTGTTTAAATTCCTCTAGAGAGCCCAAAAATGTAGTAATATACAAGGTGTTCCATTTAAAAAAAAAATAAAGTAGCACATATGTCAGAAAATTGTTAGTTTTTGTTTTTTATCTAACTTAGAAAAAACCATTCCTATATTTTGTTTCTTTTTTGTTTACCTTTAAAAATAAAAAGTTATAGCAACTCAAAAGGTTACCAAGAAAAATTGAACGCACAGTACATTTTAGTTTATAAAAATTTGCATTCTTTCATGTTCATTTTATACGGAAATACTATATTTCTTATACATATGTATATTTATATATTATACATATATATTTTTTATACATATGCTCACAAACATATTTTTTTTTGTACCTATAGAGTGATATATCGACGACGGAAAAAGCCAATTTTTTGACTATACCTGTAAGTAGGTACTTTAAAAAAATTAAATAGCCATCTGGTATAATTTTTTTCGTGAAATTCAATAATGGCAACTGAAAGACAATTGAGCATTATTTTCAGCTTCGGTAACCCCTTCGCAGTCTCTCCAAACTTGCAGTTATAATATGGTCTTCCTGTCTTAAACGAATAATTTCATTAATAATTTTGTTCTAAATTTCTTCGCTATTTTCACTTCTTTCTCTATATGCGATAGTTTTAAGATGCCGCCAAACGAATGAATCTGGAAGTGAAAGATCCGGACTATTGGGTGGCAACGAAATTGTTCCGTTTCTTCAGATCCATACTTGGTAACGATGACTAAAAAATAATCAACGTCCCGCAATGCATGTGCCACAATATGTTTTGATATACCCTTAGCGGCAAATCTTTCGATGTTATTTCTTCTTGGGTATTTTATTCTTTAGATTTTCCTAGGGTTTTTAAGAGCCCAGTAATGGGTACTATGTCGATTGAGCATGCCTGATGTGATGAAAGATTTCTCATCAGTCCACAGCATCTTTTTAAAAATTTCCTGGACATTATCTTGCTGTCGAATGATTATTTGAGAATTGAACTGTTTGTGTTTTACTTCTTTTACAGTGGCTTTATACAATAGTATATTATTTTATATGGAGGAAAAGTGATACTTTTCATGGCGCGCTCGTGTTTAACAGCCGAACGGAGTGAGGCTGGTAATAGAGAGCAAGCCATGAAAAGTAACTTTTCCTCCAAATAAAATATGCTGTTTTTTCTTCAAATGTCGACAAATTAATGCAAAAATATCTCTTTTTAATAGTAATAATATCTAAAAATTATTAAAGATACGTGGGTTCGCAAGGCGGCTTAGACCGGTGTAGGTGAATAGGCACAGGTTGTTGCTATAGTAATGTAACATAAAGCTGTCAGTGGACACTGTCAACTATAATTATTTTTTTCTTCAAACGTCAGTAAATCCGTCATTACTCGACTGTGTAGGCGGCAGTGAAGTTTCGTTTTTCCTCCGCCGGAGCTTTACTTTTCACTTTTCCGCCGGCGGAGGTAAAAGTGTTATCATAGCAACATAGATGCAATACAAGCAAACATCAAAATAAGCGTCAACAACTCAAGAGTTATTAAACTAAAATTTGTATTTATCACTCAATGTGTGACTGCATTTCTAAAAATCACTAATTTAGGAACAAATTGGTTATTATTTAATCGAACTTACTCAATAACTGCTTATCAATACGGAATTAAAACACAATCGAAAACGCAATTTTAAAAATATAATTATTGTTGACAGTGTCCACTGACAGCTTTATGTTACATTACTATAGCAACAACCTGAGTCTATTCACCGACACCGCACCGGTCTAAGCCGCCTTGCGAACCCACTTATCTTTAATAATAATTATTATTACTATTAAAAAGAAACTTTTTGCATTAATTTGTCGACATTTGAAGAAAAAACGGCATATTTTATTTGGAGGAAAAGTTACTTTTCATGGCTTGCTCTCTATTACCAGCCTCACTCCGTTCGGCTGTTAAACACGAGCGCGCCATGAAAAGTATTACTTTTCCTCCATATAAAATAATATACTATTTTAAGATTGCGTCTTCGATTGCGTTTTAATTCCGTATTGATAAGCAGTTATTGAGTAAGTTCGATTAAATAATAACCAATTTGTTCCTAAATTAGTGATTTTTAGATATGCAGTCACAAATTGAGTGATAAATACAAATTGTAGTTTAATAAATCCTGAGTTGTTGACGCTTATTTTGTTGTCTGTTTGTATTGTATCTATGTTGCTATGACAACACTTTTACCTCCGCCGGCGGAAAAGTGAAAAGTAAAGCTCCGGCGGAAGAAAAACGAAACTTCACGGCCGCCTACACAGTCGAGTAATGACGGATTTACTGACGTTTGAAGAAAAAAGCTTCTTTCTGTTGAGTTGTCAGGCGGTGGTACCTTCTGATGAAAGTAGCTATGATTGTAGGAATATTTGGTGCCTGCCGCAAGAAGGAGCTTTGTCAGTTGACTCTTGACAACGTGGAAGATATGGAGACTTCATTAGTTAATAAAATATCAGATACCAATTTTACTTCCTTCAACCTATCGTTGAAAAATTTTATTTGGATTTTTATCGAAAATATACTGATCTTCGTCCAGCAGATGTCGGACATCGACGGCTCTTCCTAAAATATGTAAAAGGTAAATCTACCAGAAATCCGATCGGAATTAATACGTTCGGAAAATTTCCTGCTACTATATAGCAAAATTTCTGCACTTCCAAATTCCACACTCTATACCGGGCATTGCTTTCGCCGTTCCTCTGCGAGCTTACTTGCGGATCTGGAGCAAATTTGACAAGCGGCATGGGGGATGGAAATCCTCAACCGTTGCAGAAGGGTACATCGTGGATTCCTTGGAAAATACAAATTCTATTGCTTGAAAATTGCTTACAGTACAAACGACATCAGCCGATGATGCTTCAACATCAACTGGACATGCTGTTGTTTCTGTTCAATCCTTCTCAACCACAAAGAACAGCAGAACTGAGGAAGGAATTCATTTTTCAAGTTGTGCAAATTGTACTATTAATATAAGTGTAAATAAATAAAATAGAAATGTTTTTGACTCTAGTGTCTTAAAGTAGATATTTTAACGCACTAGTGCCTTAAAGTAACATTTTTAAGGCTAGTAGACAGAAAGTGGAACTTTTAACATGTGTGTAGAAAAAGTATTTTAATTTAATTTTTTCCATAACCTAGACGTTGCACTGGATACTGTGGGACCTCTCGGACTGCGTCCCTGATTGATCTTTGAGAATTATGTTTATGTAAAATAATATATTATTGCAAATGGCATTCCATATAGGCGCAGATTTCTTGGGCTTTTTCTCCGCATTAATAATATGTTTTTATTATATGCATCCGCCTTTCTAGAGAAAATCTAATGACAAAAATTAAAAAACAATCTTTTAAAACAACTTTTAGCAACGAGGGACCTAAACAAAGACATAATAAAAGTAACATAATTTGGCATAATTAAGGTAACAGATAATCACACCTATGACCTATTGATAAAAAAAGATTTTTTTTTAAATAAACAGAAAAAAAAACAGAAATCATGTCAAAATGATGGCATTCCATTTAAAAAATGTCAAATTAAGCCGTGGCTGTTTTATTTCATGTTCAATAGGGAACTTGAATTTTTTTTTCATTTCTTTAATATATTTGCCTACCTATAGAGACAGCACATACCAAATATCAGCCCTCAAATCCCAATATTTAATTTGCAATAAACAATTAAAGTTGCGACAGCACCGGGACATCGTGGATCCGTCCATCCCATTGTTTTTTACATTGACTTCCATGTCTTCGTGATGCAAGCAGTTTGAGGCAAGAGCCCTCGTGCTCGAGAGGTCTAGATGGTTAGGTCTCACCTGGAAGCCCCGGGTTCAAACCCCGATGCTTTTTTATTTTTTTTAAGGTTATATTTCTAAACTGTTTTTTTTTCATGATTTTGGGTATGTCTTGGGTTAGTTTTAGTTAGCACCTGGTTAGTTTTTTTTTTCTTGAGCCCCCGTAGCGAGCGAAGCGAGCGGTGGGCAATTTTGACATATTTTGAATATGGCGCGAACGTAGGGGATGGACGGAGCCGTGAAGGTCCGATGCTGTCGACAGAGTCTAGTTTCATTTTAAACGAGACGTGACGTCACGCCGCTCGTTCGATCGGAAGGCAGTCACTGATATAGTATCTTAAAATGTCAGTAAATGCAGTACGGTAGCCATAAGTATTTATATATTTACGTTTATTACTACTTGTCGTTGAATTGCGAGGGTGTCTATTAGAATTCATGTTGATTTGTACTTTAATATGTGCTTTAATACTAATAATATTAATAATGGGGGCAACACAAACCTATTAACTAGTTTTTCTATAAACCTACTTGTTAGTTTTAACACCGCGAACCTCAGCAAGAGAAAAACTTTCGGCGTTTTTTATGTAAGACGCCACCATAAACATATCCAGTAGTGGTAAATTGTCAGACTGTCCTTTAAAAAAACAGGCGTCAGTCATTTTGAAAGACAACTCTGCTAAGAGTGCTAAGACCACAGCTTATACACTACCAGCTACTCATCTCTATCGAAATCGGAAAGTTGGAGTACAGAAAAAAAATAATCAGAATATTCTCTCTGAAATGCCGCCTTTGATGTCTTGCAGACAAATTCCTTTTGCGTCGGCCATTTTTAAAAGGGAAATTGCAGGTCCGTATTACGCTATTTCCAAAATTCGTAAATAGGTGTGTATTTGCATTATTTTGTATTATTTATCACGTATTTGTCGGATACTATGTAAATGGTATGGGAGTTTGTATATAATATTTATAGATATGTTACTGCTAATATCCAAAATACGTTATTATGCATAAAACCTAAGCAAATTAAGAATTATGGATAATTGCTAAAATCCTTAATTATCGATATTAACCAAACATATTAGACGCAAAAAGTTATAAAAATTATAAAATTGTTTTTTGGATCCAACTGGGTCAGGTACATTTCCAGAGCGGAGCATATTATATACCTTTATATTTACGTAAGTAAAATATAAGTTACCGCACTCTCGAAGCACGCAAAACCAGCTATACCCCTCCTCCTCGCCTCGCTCGAGGAGCCAGCCTCCGCCGATGCATACGCATACACAGTTGTTCACGGTATTTGACGGTACAAAGTACAAAGTTTGCAGAATATGCAGATATCTGCGCCACGCTTGTGATCTCAATGCATCAAAGTTACGACAGTGGGTGAGGCAATTTATATTAATTCTGTAAACTTTGCTATCGATATTAAGTAAAAGATAATTACTGATTTCCTAAATTCTTAGTTTTTATGCATAATAACGTATTTCGGATATTAACGGTGATATATAATATACTCGTAATATATTGTATGTACAAGGTTTTCCCGCATATTTCGGCAGCCACCTAGAGAGTTTATTTCAAATGATATCAAAAAGTGGGAAATACAAAGGTTTCATGTCTTTCCTGTCATAGGAATTTTTCATAAAAAAAAATTTAAAATATTTCTTGAAATGTGAAATTCTGACGTCTCCAATTTTTTAAAATGTATATTATTTTATATTTTAAAAGCTCACTTTTTAATTTTGTTTTCCCTTTGTTTTCAACTTTTTTTTTTGCCGCAAACCGCGTTTATTTAACTTTTTTTATAATTTTTTTCTTTTATTTCGTTTTATAATACTTTTATTATCTCTCCGAACAATTTTTATTTTTTTTTGTTACTTTTTTGTCTTATTTAGTTTTATAATACTTTTACTAACTTTCCTTCACCTTTTTTCGCCGAAAATTGCGTTTCTCTAACTTTAGGTTTTTTTTAATTTTTTCCAATTTTATCGAAAATATGTTTGGTTAATAGGCCGGGAATGTAACATTTCTGTCATATTCAAACGCCTTGTTTGTCAGATCTGACGTCTATCAAAAGTAACATTTAGCTGTAGTTTCCGTAGCTACGTAATAAACTTCAAGCTCGCTCGATTCAAAACTTGATATGATGTTGAATTATAAGATCAATCGACTTACCTGTAAGAAAGATCGATCGGAATTATCCGAGCATCTTCGCCGTCCCTCATTACACTTTGTAGTATACAACTTTTTCCCAATCGGTACAATTTTTAAAGAAGTTATCTAAAAACATTGTGATTCAGCCGACCCTGGCTAGTCGCTCGATCTCATCGCCTTGATGCGTCATTACAATTTTGGTTCGTGAGATTTTTGATTACATTGCATTTGGGGTGATAGGGAGAAGGTAAAGATTGGATGGGTTTGTAATGAGGGACGGCGAAGATGCTCGGATAATTCCGATCGATCTTTCTTACAGGTAAGTCGATTGATCTTATAATTATCCTTCGCATCTTCGCCGTCCCTCATTACACTTTGTAGATGTTTAAAGTATTTGCGATGTAATCTACATTAACTGAAAATTGCGATATTTCTGTAGTCCTAGATTTGTAAGGCCCTTTTTATAAACTAAAATTCAAATTTATAACCATTAGATTTAATAACACACATTATGAAGGTACATATATCATGTTTAAGCTTAACTGATATTAACCTTTAACTTATTTTTAATAATATAACAATATTCTTATGTAATATGATAACAACTTGGTAAGTAAGTTATAATTGTAGCTCCATATTTATATGATTCCATAGAAATTATGGTTCAGTAAACAATATGCAAATCCAGTGGGATTATCCACGCCAAGTTTGTTATAGAATTTTGTGAATACTTTTGATTTTTCTGTCGAGCCAGCTGTCTTTCTGAATGGTTTGTAATGTAACTCCAATTCTTTGAGCTGAAGTTGCCCCGTGTCGCGTGCTGTGTGCCCCAAAGATTTCCGTGTACGTGACTGCTGTCTGGGTGATAAGGCTTTTTGTGAGTGAGTATTACATTTTCTTTGGTTTTGCTACTTGTAGTATCGATTGCATCTGCAAATGCAACGATCTATTAGCATATTTACAGTATCTGTGAATGCCGTAATTTCTGTTTTTGAACAGAAAAAATAGGTATGTTCACTAGCTGCAACTGCAATTGCAGACAGTGGAGGGTACGATCGATTGTATCTGCCAATACAACGAACTATTCACCTTTTATTGACTGGTAGCACCCTTTTTTCTTTTGTGCGTTCTATGTAAGTCTCTAATAGTGTGGCTATACATAGTTCAGGTTGATTGGTAAAGTAAGGTAATATCAAATTAGGTTGAAGCCTGTTTAAGCCACCTGCTTTTATTTTATCCGGGACTCTGATTTCAATTATGTATTCATATTTAAAAATATTGTCTATTTTTACTTCCGGGTTGTCAGTGTGCCGGCGTGCCGTTATTAGTATTAAGAGTGTTACTAGCTTTAAAGTTAGATTTGTAGATTTAAGGATTCGTGAAGGTACATGCTCTTTAAGAACTGTAGAACTGGGTAGGAATCCCAAGTAAGTAATTGAGTACTTTGGATTTGGGGGTCTTATGTTAAATGTTCCATTGAGAATCCCTTTTATAACCGCTTCGTCTTTTGTTTAATATTCAATATTGGAGAAAGTGCAGATTTGTGTGAGTTCATGGTAGAGTAGGATGACTCCGAAGACCATTGAATGTTTAGGAGCTCAATAAGTTTACGGTTTTGGTATATATTTGTTGGTGCTTACAAAACCAGAAATTCCCCTATTTATTATAAGTATTTCCGTATTGTTTGAGGGCGCTATCTGTCAATGATTAAATAATCACTTTTATCGCTTCATGAGGTACGCTTTATTATAGAAAGGCTCTCCTGCAATGGGGAAGTTTCATAAATTTTTTATTTTATTATTATTTTTTTTTTATTATTATTGCTGATTTTGATAGCCCATGAAAAATAAGTGAACACGTGTTTTTCTTTTTTCTATAAGCCAAAAAATGAGGCAGATACAACGCCTTGAGATGTGCTTATGACGTCACAATACACATGAATTGTTACGTCACACCATGCATAGTATATTTATATATACAAAACTAAAAACTGGTATATCTCTTGTAATATTCATCTTAGTGGAAATAAAAAATACGTATCGATTTCTTTTTCACTCTTCTATAGTTTGCAATAAAAAATAATCAGTTTAATTTCTCAGGAGACTTCCTAATTTCTCTACAGCCAGGGAAATTTTCTTCCACAATGGTTGTTTCTCTCTGCAAGGAGATGTGAGTAGGTATTTTTCAGGGTAAAAGATAATAGACTGTTCTGCCAGTAGGTCCCTTTTCTCTTGTGTAACCCCGAAAAATGAGCATTGTTGCGCGGGAATAACTACGCTTTTTTCAGAATTTATATAAAACCTAAGTCTTGTAATGTTTGTGTAATTTAATTTATACTTTTAAGCTCTCTTTTGAATTACCAATAACTAGCCAATCGACTAAGTAGAGTACAGTTTTTATACCCTTTAATTTTACATATCTTACAACTGGTTCGAGTTTTGTGAAAAGATATGGAGCTGTACATAAACCAAATGAAACATAATTAAATTGGTATAATACGTTGCAAAAAACGAATCTTAACAACTTTTTTGACTAGTGTGCATAGGGATAAGGAAATATGCATCCTTAAGATCAGTTTTCCCCAAGAATGCGTATTTAGAAATTAAATTTTTTGCTGTGCTATGTAGTCTTCTATTTTGCTAACCGGAGTAGTGTCCAATTGAAAGGCATTTTATAATCCTGTACCCACTCTATTATTGAACTGTTCACCTTTAATTTCTGCCAATTTTGAACGAATAATTCTAGTTCAGACGGTTGGCTAATTAAATTATTGAAAGGGAGGGCTAAGGCACTAATCCCAGGGACCATAGTTGTTTCTGTAATTGATACAGTAGTTGTCTTGGCAGGATTTAGTACTCTCTTTGAAATTTAATTTTGATGGTCTGAGGACATTACAGTTGGCAGCTGGTGGATACTTCTCTATCCTACTGTTTGTT
The DNA here is from genome assembly GCA_016904865.1 of Pissodes strobi. Classification (NCBI taxonomy): domain Eukaryota; kingdom Metazoa; phylum Arthropoda; class Insecta; order Coleoptera; family Curculionidae; genus Pissodes; species Pissodes strobi. Next base: position 15,717 of record MU190672.1, on the reverse strand, counting down.
CTTTTTTTTTTTTTTTTTTTTT
>MU190672.1:0-15595 GCA_016904865.1 Pissodes strobi | reverse complement strand
TTTTGCCTATTAACAAAGCGTGGCTTTACTACTTTGTTCTGGACCATCTGGTGCTTCTGATGTTGGTAAGTCTTGATTCGGATAAGTTATTTCCTCAGCTAGCGTGAGAGGATCTTCTAATGCATCTGCAAATGCAAAAGATTTCCCTTGGTTTTGCTACTTATTATATCGATTGCATCTGCAAATGCAACGATCTATTACCCTAGTTACAGCATCTGCAAATGCTGCAATTTTTGTTTTTGAACAGAAAAATAGGTTCATGAATATGTTCACTACCTGCAACTGCAATTGCAGACAGTGGGTACGATCGATTGTATCTGCTAATACAACGAACTATTCACCTTTTTGCTTGCTGCTTAACCCTGGTTATGCTTTCGTCTGCATCTGCAAATGCAACGATTTTTTAGCATATTTACAGTATCTGCAAATACTGTAATTTCTGTTTTGAACAGAAACCAAGAGTGTAATAATTCGCTACCTCCAATGCAATGATTTTATGTAAGAGGGTTGCAATAGTATGGTGGTTATTTGTTTTTGGTGGTTATTTGTGTTTGTCTGCAAATACATAGCACTATACCGTTTTATTTTTGTCAATACATATATATCCTTTACATCGGCAAATGTAGGGATATAGTGTGCCTCTAACCACTCCCACATAATACACCTACTGACGTGGAGGCTGTTGGGGCCCTTCACATCTGCAAATGTGAAGGCCAATTTTAGTTAAGTTTATTCGTATCTGCAAATGCGAATTTGTAAATAGGTATTGATATTATTGATTAACATCTCCTGCAAGCAATGTTTACTCCAATTTTTTCCCTCAGCGGTCGGCTCATATCAACACGAATTGTTTAAAAATAATGCGTTCCGGCACACATCGCTTCGACAAAGCCGAACGATAACATTCCGATAAATTTATGACGAGCGGCTAAATCCCGAGTTGCAATCCAAAATACTGCGCGCGATGCGACACGAATCCATGTCTACGTCCAAGCAAAATTTCTATTAATTTACCTTTTTCCCTTAATTTTGACTACGTTGGGGTTTGGAACCTTCGGCAACATGCACTAAAACAGAGTTTTATCCACAATACCGAAACAGAATATTTGCACTCGACGCGCGTTTCGCTAACCATGTTAGCATCATCAGGAGATGATTAAAACTGACTTAATTTTGGGTTACTTTGGGTTAGCCTTGGGTTAGTTTTGGTTAGCACTTGGTTAGTTCTTGTTGATTGATCCCCCGTTGCGAGCAAAGCGAACGGAGGGGCATGCAAAGCTATAATAATACCCAACTTGGGTTTTAGTCGCTCCTAAATTATGAGTCAGCTTGCCTTTGTGGCTAGTTTTTAAGGGTTAATTTCGTGACAAAAGGGCACTCTTCGATTTACTTAATTTTTATTTATTTATTTTTTAATTATTTATTAATGCAGTAATAACAATAATTACAATATACATAGTACTTAATCCTCTAGACAGTGTTTTTAACACTGGTATTGAGGATAATTGAATCAGTCATTTGAGAAAGCCCATAAGTCACAAATTTGGCATATTTGAATAATGGCGGAATCCTATTTCTAACATGTAGACGCTCATTTCAACGAGTAATCCCATAAGTCATACCACTCCTTGTATTAAATTTCCGAGCGTGAAAATTTGGTTTACTTGAGAAACCCCATAAGTCGCTGACTAATGGTGTTTCTCTAATATATGCTGATATTTTGCGTACGAGCACCGAATATAAACAAGTTATGTTCGGTGGTACGAGCTAGTAAAAATCAGCTGTTGGTTTTAGATTGCTTTTAGTTATTTAAATCTCAGATCACATCTACATAACTTTGTTTTAAATAAAAAAACTACAAGCTAAAAATGAGTTTCAATTCAGACGGATATGCGTAATAATGACAATCTCAACGGAAAACGAAAGAAAGAGATTCAAAATAGATCTCAGTATTAAATCAGAGGTTATAAAAAAAGCAAGAGTGTTATGGCCCTGCTTATACAAACTGGAAGGGAAAACAAATTAATAAAATGGTCTACTGTTGATAAAGATGATAATGATATTGAATTTTTAGATTAAATTCAACTACCTAAAAATATGAAAAGTGTGTAAAATAAACATATTTTGTTAATTTATGTAGTTTTGTTATCTAAATAAGTTAAAATTTGAACCCTAAAATCCGTATATTTGAGAAACCCCATAAGTCATGATTTTCAAAAAAATATTTAAGAGAAAATAAAAAACTTATCACAATTTTTTAGTTGCTGTCACGTAGCAAACAAACCTTGCAATTCTAGGAAAAAAAATCAATGTTTTATCTCACACAGACACGTTTTAACAAAGTTTTTTTCAGTTTCCCAACATCATACTTTTTTGACTTATGGTGTTTCTCAAATGACCGATTCAATTGCATTTTAGTAATAATAACAGTACGATTTCCTATAAACTCTCTAGTATTGTGGCTATGAATATCCTTTGAAATTATTATGATAATATTTGATTTTTGAGTTTTATTTATTATCCTGTAGATAAGTGAATCATGATTAAATATAACTTTTAGTTTTTTGTGTTTCAATATTTGCATCAAATCAAATTGTAGTTTATAGTCCCACATGTGACCCATACGGGGAACAATTATCGAAAACGTGATAATAATGCGAAGGCATTATATCCATTTGTTTCTATTTTTTATATTCCTTTATATGGTAAAAACGTTTTATTCTATGTAAAACATTAATAAATGTGCATGGCGACCGGTATATTTCGTTAGTCAGCCTTTTGATTGTGTTATGTAACCACTTTTTGTGATTGAATAGTATTGCTTTGGTAGGATGTACGATTACGATTAGACGAGATTACTAGAGAACGATTCGAATAGCTCGTATCGTTAACTTTTGCTTATTATTTATGTTCATTTCGATATAATATATTTCAATTCCGAATATATTGTTTGATTCTGTGTATAATTGTGCACAGACGACAAATGTAACAATGTTTTGTCTTGCCCTCGTATATAAATAACAGTTTGTTAGTAATTTTTGACTGTAACCCGTTCGCACTCTATTTTATTCTAATATAGTTAGTTTTAGAAGTTTGAGAGTATTTTCCATTTTCATTTTATTAAGTAAAAAATTAAGGGTTACAAGTGTCATATTTATTCATATAAGATAACCAGGTATTTATGTATATTTGAAATTTTGGCATATAATCTTATGTGAACTCACCCCCTGATTCGCTTCTTCCGATGAATATTGCTCCCTTTTTTCTCCTCGTTTGCGAGCAAGACATATCACTACACATACACTGTACTTGAAATACGATTTCTAGGCATTTTTCTTCTTAAAACCAAAAGAAAGAACCGATTTACGGATTCTTGCTTGTCACCGATCGGTACAAAATTGTAATGACGCATCAAGGCGATGAGATCGAGCGACTAGCCAGGGTCGGCTGAATCACAATGTTTTTAGATAACTTCTTTAAAAATTGTACCGATTGGGAAAAAGTTGTATACTACAAAGTGTAATGAGGGACGGCGAAGATGCGAAGGATAATTTAAATTTAAAACACCGTTTTTATTTAGAGTAATATTTGGCTCTATTTATTCTATTCTAATTAATTTCGATCGGATAAAAAATAGTATGTGCAACTCGTAGGAAAAGCACATTCCTGGACTCCTGTGCTACCACAGTCGTCCAGGAATGTTTTGCTTTTCCTCCTAGTTACACAATATAGTTTCTATAATATTATTTACGTTTAAGAATATAGTATGTTCCCCGCATTGCATTTAAAAATAAATTTAAAGTAGCGATTGTATAAGGTGCCTATTGAATAAAAAAATCTAACAGTGCCCCATGCCCCTTTGTGGTTATATGAATATGACCAACATTGCCAACCATGAACACGAAAAAAGGTAATGAATCTAAAACAGTTAATTTTGTCAAGAAATTCATGAAGAAAAATACATATTATACCTAAACGATATATATTATAGAAATGCACCAAACAATACACTTACATATGTTAGTTATCGAAAAAAATATACACTCATGGACAAAATTATCGAATATTTTAAAATTTTCATATATTTTTTTTGTAAAAATAAATTCTGATGATTCCAATCATTTAAACACTATGTACTATGAAAAACAGTTTATTTTAAAGGTTTTCAAGGAACAATCTTAAGTTGGAAAGTATGGAAAGAAAATCGTGAAAAAAAAATAATACTAAATGTTATGAAAATTAATGATATCTACTTCAAACTTAAATGCTACATGGATGGCAAATACTATAAGTTTTGATTAAAATGAGAGCATAGTTAGTAACGAGTATGCGCCCCTCGAGTTCTAATTACTGCTGGCATCCTTCTCGGTATGCTACTAAGTAGAATTTGGATATATTCTTGAGGAATCGCGTTCCCACATATGCTCTATCGGATTTAAGTCCGGGCTATATGGTGGCCAAACTAATCTTTGAATCTGGACCTCATCGAGGTAATTAGTCACTATGCCAACTGCATGCGGTCGAGCATTATCGAACATTAATACGAATTTTTTGTATCCAACATGGCCGACATAGGGCAAAACATGATCTTGTAGGATGTTTTCGATGTACAAGTCACTAGTCATCTGCCCTATCACTTTCACAAGTTCAGTACGTCCCTCCTAACCAATACCTCCCCAAAGCATTATACCGCCACCTCCAAAGCTAACGGTCTCTATGAGATTGCAACTGGGCGTACCGTTCCCCAACTCTTCTGTAGACATGGTTTCGTCCATCTGGCTTCCATAATTGAATTTTAGTGTCATCCGTGAAGAGACCATTTCTCCAATTTTCAATATTCCACTGAATATGTGTTCTGGCAAATTCTAGTCCACGAGCTTTGTGATTTTGGAAAAGACGTGGAACATTGGCAGACCGCCTTGGGTTTAAACCTGCTTCTCTTAATCTTTGCGTCACTGTTTTTCAACTCACATTGATTTGTCTTACATTTAGTAGCTCATTTTTGAGATGCGTCGATGTCAATGTGCGATTTCGTATAGAATTTAGTATCAAAAATCGGTCATCAATAGCTGTAGTACACCTCTTGCGACCCTGACCGGGTCTTCGTATGAAATTTCCAGTCTCTTGATACCTTTTTAAAATATTCGAGACTGTAGATTGACCTCTCATGAGACGTCGCGTCGTGCGATATCTTTTTGTTTATATCCTTCGTTATATAGAGTTACAATTTGTGCCGCTTCAGCTTCATTGCAGCATCTAACTGATGGCATAGTGTTGTTGTAAATAGAGCAAAACACAAACACTATCCACTATCACTTAGTTAATTACACTTTAAATAACTTAATTCACTACAATTCTTCAAATATGTAATGATTTTTTTTATGATGAAATGCGCGACAGATAATAATAAACGCCATTAATGTCAATTAAACGTCAAAATATGTAAGAATAAGTGAATAATTAGCCTACTACATGACTAGCACTAGCACACGTAAGTTTACGGCGATAATTTAATAGTTATTTTTGTTACAAGTACCTAAAATGGAGTTTTTCAGGACGAATCATCTAGCCGAGTCCGGAATAGCAGATGAGTCCTGAAAAACTTCATTTAGGTACGTGTGACAAACACTATTTTTTGTCATACGCTGCAATTCTTCAGAACGCCTAAATTTGCAAATTTACCATAATTTTTGAAATCAAAATGTACGACAAAGTTAGCTTAGAATTTGATATCGTAGCCATTATTTGACAATTTTGTCATGTAATTCAAAATTTGACATTTAGACCTATTCAGGAATTTTGGAATAGTCCGTAAAAGTTGCCATGACGACTTTTAGGGACTAGGCCTAAAAAGAAGCATTTTACGGACTCAAACGAGTCCGTAAAATAGCTATTTTTGGGAGCGTATGACAAAAAATTATTTTATAGTTATAGTGATTACAAAAAATATTCGATAATTTTGTCTATGAGTGTAGATTTGTTTTTATAAGTTACCAAGGTCTTTCTTTCGGGAAAGAAACATAAGTGAGACTGCAGTTATAAGATTTATGTTTACAGTTCGGTACACAGCAAATATGTGTTCCCCTCTGTTATTCATTTCGTCCAAATATTTTCAAAATGATTTTAACACAATCACCTAAAACCAAATAAAAACAAAGGACTAGCGCCTCGCAGAACGTAATGTCACAATACAAAACACGCAGCACGCAGGCACTGGTCAAATGAAATAATAAACTTAAAGCGATGGTCGGGCGACACTGTTTCCCCACGAATAATGGCTGATTTAAGAAGCGCGTACTGACGAAAAATATTAGAAATAGGATTTTGATTGTTTTATCTTTTGTGGTTGGGGTGTCGGGCACTGCGCATACCTAGCAGTGCCCTGAGCAGTTCAGTTCCAGGGTCTCGTGATTTTTCAGGCAATGTAATGACACGAAGCGAACTGAATTTAAAATGAATACCCGCTTCAAAATCCACGACAAATTCGTCCAATGCTGCGGCTATCGCCCTAAAAAGACCGGAAATTTCGGATTTTTATAGAATTTTGCCATTTAAAATCGTTTTTAAACGGATTTTAGACGATAAAACTAAAACATCATATATTAAATTAAACGAACTGTCAAAAGTATTATTCAGATGCCCAGACGTTTAAAACAATATTAAGTCATGGCCCTCGTCTAAAATTTTCACTTGACTTTCCCAAATCAAAGGATGCTGCGGCAAGATGAGTAGCTGGTTAATGAATAGCTGTGCTAAGAAGTTCCCTGCTCTGCCGTCCGTCAGGCGCGACGATAAACGAGCTACTTGACGTCACAACCGGTCCCAGCCAAGGACGGCGCGTTACAAGAATAATTTGAAATATGCAGTTTTTAATTGCTTATATTTATTATGCAAAAATAAAAAATTAGTTTTTTTGTGAACTGTGGTTCTTTTAATAGTATTAAATTATGTTTGTGAGTAATATTTTTCAAATTTAATTTTTATGCACGTTCCTCATTGTTTTTCACTTGCCGTTTTCGTATTCCACGGAAAAAATTATACCAGATGGCAAATTCGGTTTTTTTACAGGTGTAGTAAAAAAATCGGCTTGTTCCGTCGTCGATGGATCGATATACAAAAACTATAAAGGCAATAGGAAAGTTTTAGCAAACTCAAAATGATGCGTAAGGAATATAAGATATTATGGTTTATTCAATAAAATAAAAGCTGAAATTGTCTTTTGAAGGCACTCCTCAAATTCCAAAGGATATGTGATTATCTGAAAATTACATAAATAAAAGTAATACTTTTCAAATTAAATCAGTTGCATAAAAAAATATGATACTAAATTTTACCTGATCTCCCATTCCTGTAATAATAGGTGTATTCCAATATGCAGCCAGTCTGGCCACAGGTTCCAATGCAAAAAGGCATGCGGGGCCAACGAAAGCTATAACATCAGATATGAAATGCATATCTGCTGCTAAGCCCGGGGCGAGTACACCACTGCATGAAGGGTAGCTGTAACAAAAATCTTCAATCAATGGAAGTATCGATTGTTTGAAAATAATATTATTTATGTAAAAAAACCGTTCGGCAGAAATTTCAAAAGTTGTTTTCGTTTTGTAGAGTACATACAAAATCAGTCATTTTCACGTCAGTGGCGAGCCCATGTTATAATTGTTTAGTGCAATGGAAGCCTGAGGCACAAAAATATAAATTCATATTTTCAAAAATGTTTTCTTTTAGTTTAATGTCGACTGGCGGTACCTAAGTCCGCAATACGAATCACAGTATTGAGAGCGTTCGTGGCTAGTCGGAGTCGGCTAGTCGGTCATGGCGCCTAATTTCCTTTTTGTGAATTTTGGTCGACGAGAAGCACATTTCGCGGCCGCATATTCAGTTTCAGCAATAGGCACTTTTTAGTGATAAATTAACAATAATAATTTGAAAGATCAAAAAGGCGAATTTTTAAACCCTAAGTGATCCCGTGAATCTGTGACATTCCGTTTTGGTCGCTAACTAGAAGTGAATTTCTAGTACGTCTCTCGTATGATTTCGGGCTTACGTTTCAGTTCGACATTTAGATCCGCGATTTAATACAACCTCATACCTATCTGGCGCCTTCGTCATACTCTCTGTCGTTTCATGTTTTGTTGGTTGCATGATGTGAGAATTCTGCGCGCCGTTCTCATTTTCCCTGGCGCGAGACGACCCCTACGTTCTCTGCCTGATACGGGTCCTTTGCTAGCCAAGCTTTTCGGTTGTTCGGTCGATTTATTTAAAAATCTGGTTTAATCCCAGATACCTCAGCTGATTTTATCGACCAACAACGTAGAAATTTCCGTATCGGCCATTTCGATTCGTTCTCGTTGGTTTTAGTGCCGTAGATGCAGGAATAACTCGGTGGACGAGGTTTTTGGAATTGGCTTTGTCTAGTTTCGGCCACTATTGTAGTACTTAGCTTTGTGTCGCGCAGTGTGCCCTCATTTTAAGAGGTAAGTTTCTTTATTAACTGTAGATGTTTTGCGTTCTCGTGTCTTTAGTATTTGCATGGTTGTTATTTCGCTTTCCATTCATTTCGGACCCGATTTTTTTATTATTCGGTTTATTATTTAATAATCATTTAAAATAACCGTTTTCATTGATATCGGACTCGATTCAATAGCTTGATTGATCGGCGTGACGTCAATTTGCTTAGAGAGTAATTAAGGCTTATAGGTTTTGTATTCGGATGGCTTAATTATTTGTGTTTACTCGTGGAGCTTTGCTTTTGAATTAGTTAATCGTTATATTTCATTTCGGTCTCGATTTATTAGCTTAATTGATCGGCATGATGTCAAGTTAATTAGGTTACCACCTACGTTGGGGTTTGGAACCTTCGGCAACATGCACTAAAACAGAGCTCTATCGACAATACCGAAACAGAAATTTTGCACTCGACGCGCGTTTCACTAACCATATTAGCATCATCAGGAGATGATTAAAACTCACAAAAATTCTGTTTCAGTATTGTGGATAAAACTCTGTTTTAGTTAATTAGGTTAATTGAAGCTTTTGTGTTTGAATGAAATAGTCATTATTATTTAATCACGGGGTTTGCGATTAGCCAAATTAATCATTTTATTTTATTTCCGACGAGATGTAATGTAGATTTTTTGATAATTCAGTAGTTTAATTTATTTGACCTTTCCGTAGCGGTTTGGCCGCGAGGGTAAAATTTAATTGTGGATTGTTATGCTGCTTTATCCAAGGCATCTATTGTTTACAGCCATAGGTTATTACTAATGCCAAGAAAAAACGCTAATTTCATGGAATTCATTTTACTACCGAAGTTAGAATTGATGCAATGGGGAATTATTGTTTTTCCTTTAATTTTAATAATTAATCTTGCAACTAACTTCTAGTGATTCGTGTGGTTAGTTTATTTCAACTATTAATTAGACCCTAAACCGGGAAATTCGGTTGTTAATGGTTAGGTTACGCAGTTTTGTTTATTATTTAGTTTCCGTTGCGAAGGGAAGCCATCATATCGCGTTATTTAATGCAGATTACATATTTTCTCATATTTCGTTCATTGCCGTTTACCGTATTGGTTCATTATGTGGACAGTACTTGAACTTTTCTCTTGAATTATTAAAATTCAGGTTGGGTTATGCTTTTTATTTGATAATAATATTGGAGGGTCACTCACACCATTTATTTGTCAAATTTATTTAGTATGATTTATCATTAAAGTTTATTTAGGGCTTTTTGTTCATTATTGGATCATACTTGAATTCTTTTATCAATATGGTATGAATTTTATCTGTACCAGACTAGGAACAATCTATTTAATTACATTAATTTATCTTTTATTTTGTTCTATTGCTGTTATCTACTGCTTTCAACGATTATGTACGTTTATTTTGCTGCGCCAGACTCGGTCCAAATTCTTGGACTGCTTATTTCCTCTTTCTAAAAGGCTGTAATATTATTTTTAACTGATGATGTCGGCTTCCCTTGGGCGAACTGAACCTTTTTTAGTTTTTTGCATAACTAATATTAAGTTATAGTTGTAATATTTCGATTACTCTAATATATTATTACGGTGGTCCTCTTTTCTCATTTATTCTTTGTTTTTTTGAAACTTTTGGTTCATTTTTTAAATTTGATTTAAAATAAAGAAAGGGAAATACCCTGACTCTTAAATCTGAAACTTCAAACTCTGCTGAATTATTTTTTTGAAAGGACAGTATATAATAGCAATCGATTCACATATCATTACATTACTAGGGAATATTTCCATTCCTAGGGTTCTTCCATCAGGCGGGAATTTGGTAGTCCTTCCACCAGGCGGGAATGTGGTAGTCCTTCCACCAGGCGGAAACTTGATGGTCCACCCACGTGGTTGAACTGCTGTAGTTTTGGCTTAGCGGAACTTTGTGGACCACTTACCTGGTCTAATCGGACAGTCCATTGGACCAACTAGACCTGTTGGACGTCGGAGGGTCGTCCACCCAGCTTGGTTCCGGAACAAGCCATCCGTGTTCACCTTACGGTGAAACTCCCGTGGAAGCTAAGTGCTTAATATTTTTAGTTTTAAATGTCTGTTTTAAAATAACTGTCTCTTTTAAGTTGGCACCTTTATCCTTGCAGTATTTGCACCCACTTTATCTCTGCGGTTTACGTGATCACGATCCCGCGCGGTAGACCAAACCCAAGTTTTCTTTTTTACTTTCCCCATTTCTCACTGGGGCTCTTAGGCACTTAAGTGGTGCCTATTTCATCTTCATCTTTTTTGACTTATCACTTAAATCTACATAGAGTTTTGGTCAACCACTGATACATTTTATATTTTTATTGCTATAGTTCATTAATATTAGATAGTTTAGTTTTTCTGGTTTAAACCACCTACAATCGTTGGTATCGCACCTGAATTTGTATATTAATATTTTGGCATACGTATACACTTTTTTTGTATTTATCGCTATTTTTGGCGATTACCGTTGCTTATTTTGATCTTTTCAAATAAAGAGATAGTATTGTATCAGCGGCGTTTTTATTTGGCTCAACAATCTACTTATCGACACTTTACAGCTTTACTAGTGAATTGGAGGAGATTCTTTTTTTAGCGATTCTTACCGGCAAGGTTTACCTTGGGGAATGTAGGTCTTGCAGCAGGTTCCACGAATAACGCGGGGATCTCCAGTTTGGTCCGTAACGAATGCGGTGGCGCCAAATGAACCTTTCTCCGGTTAATTGGGCAGCGAGCAAATTGCGCTCGCTTTACAGGCCTTGCGTTCCGACTTGCCGGGTAATTATTTTCGCGGTGGATAACAGGTCGAATTCGGTAAGTTTACACTAATACTAATCTCGGTGGAACGCGTCATAGCTCCACGAGCATTGAACATCTTTTAATTAAAAAAAAAAAACAAAGTTTCATTACACAGAAAGCGCGTCGCAAATCAATTTCAAAAACCCTATCACTAACTATCTGCTTACCTGAGATATATTATTTTAATAGCAGAATTTTTTTTTTGAATATTGCCGAACTTTGCAGGAACCGAAATTATTTCCAATACCATATTTTATCTATCACTATGAAAACTTTTGTGATTAAATTTGAAAAGCAGGTTAGTTTGGGTTGGTTTAGGTTAGGTTTCATATGAGTATGTGAATGTTCCTTTGAAGATTTTCGAACACACGTATACGAATTTAGTGGAAAAAATTTAATAACTGCTTTTATATTATCAAATTTGGTACTTACGAGTTTGAAAATAATTAAGAACGAGATGACAATTTAGAAGTCGACAATATATATAAAGAAAAACCGATATAAACGTTTATATTCCTAACGACGCCTTCCTTTCTATTCAACACAAATTGGCTAGTTTTTATTTCCTAATACACCGTCTGGAAAATTTTCACGTTAGCAACGAACGGATTGGTAAAGAAAAAGATCCTATTAGGAGACTGGCAAAATATAACCTTTATGAAAAATTCATTACGCAACTTCAATAGACATAAAATTGGAGAGAATGTCAAATAACACTTTTCACACGTTGGAAGACGATAATACAAAATATGTTGCAATGGCCTATAACCCTCGAACATCCGAGGACTCGAAGCAGTTTTAAATAAAATAGGAATGTACTGCAATAAAAAGAATAATGAATAAACCACATAAGTGATATAAACGAGATTTAGAGAACACCGTAGAAGATCTAATTTTAATCCAAAATTTATTTCCTAGGAAATTATACATAGGCGAAGGTATGTAACCTAAGCGATGTATTCCGGTTGAAATTTCTACCTTATACTATTTTATACGGTATATCTACGTTTGATCCCTTCGAGTATTGTAGTAGTTTCAATTTTTTTTTAGTGCCCACGGATTGTACAACTGAATACAAAGCCTAAATAAAACCACCCTATGGACTAGCCTTTCCCATAAACCAATCAGTCATAGGCCATTTTCCAAAGTGGGTGATATTTTTGCATAAAAGAAACACCACGATCTAACCGTCCTTATATCAAATCGGAAGAGTTTCATCTACAGGATGTTTGATTATATTTACGTGGCTTCTGGAGCCTTCATTTTTGAAGATAGAAAGAAAAGTTTTACCCAAAAAATTTAGGTTTTTGTTCACATTATCTTGGAAAAATAAATATCGTATCAAAAAATGAAAAAATATGGGCAACTTCAACTTTTTTAAATGAAACACCATGTATATTATGCGATAATTTTTTTTTCTGATTTCAATATATATGTTGATGATATTTGGGTGAGCCATTTTTGAGATATTTTAGCTTAAATTATAAATAAATTGCAAAAAAACGTAACAATGTTATTGTTTCCATGGCTTTCTTAACACCACTATGAAACTTTTTTGCAATGTATTTATAATTTAAGCTAAAATGTCCCAAAAATGGCTCACTCAAATATCATCAACATATATATTCTTGAAATCAGAAAAAAAAGATCTTTCGTTTTAGCGGATAATATACAGGGTGTTTTATTTAAAAAAAGTTGAAATTGTCTGTATTTTCCTATTTTTTCATGCGATATTTTTTTCCTGAAAATTTCATAAGATAACATGGAAAAAACTTAAAATTTTAGTGTAAAACGTTTTTTTTCTATCTTCAAAAATAGAGGTTCCAGGATCTACGTAAATATATTCAAAGACCCTGTACAAGTTATAGTCACGTTTGTTATTCAGCCTTAATAATTCATCAGTCCAAGCAGCCGTTGCAGATCTGGATGTTAGTTTGGGCACTGATGACCCGTCTGTCTGCTGCGAAGCGATTACGCAAGCAATCTCCTCAGGAATGGAAGCATATATCCTAAATTCCATCAAGTTACCGTCAAAAGGAGGGCCCTGGTTCGTCAGAAGATGCGCTGTAGGTAGGAAACAGCAAGCCTACAAGTACTGGCAGCAAAATCAAACCGCTGAAAATCGCAATTATTTGTTGAAGCCAGAAACGAATGCAAACGTGTGATCGACAAACTATAAAGACAAACACAATTAAAGGATCAGGTATAAACGTTTGTAATGATTCTAGTGGCTCCAGGAATTTCTGGTCGGTAGCAAAGGTTACAAAAACGTCTTTCCCACCTTTGACAGACGAACGTGGCATCCAAGGAAAAAGCAAACATGCTCGCCAAGATGTTTTCAACGCACTCTATCTTAGACGCCCCCCAAGACAAGGCTCTCCCCACCATATTGAACATCAACACTACCATGGCAGAAGTCAAGTTTCATCACCGTGATATTCGTAAAATCCTTAAAGACGCAAAAGGCATCAGGACTGGACGTAATATCATATCTGCCATTGTGTTAAAGAACTGCGCCAACGAACTACTAGACTTTTTTCTCTGTCTTACCGAAAAGGGATATACCCATCTTCTTGGAAAGTCGCTCGTTCAAAAAAAAGGAAGAAAATCGCGCTCTGAAATTATCGCCCAATTGCCTTGCTTCACATAATCTCCAAAGTCATGGAACGTGTAGGCAATCAGCAACTACTTAAGTACCTCGAGAACAACATAATAATCAGCGATAATCATCGGCCTTGGCATCAAGGAGAGATCGCCAGGAGATATATTGGCTTGTGACACTCATATAATATTATGGAGTCTCAAGCGATTGCGTTGGATATTTCGAAGGCATTTGACAGAGTTTGGAATAATGGATTGCTCAACAAAGTGCCGTCCTTCGGACTGGCCAGCCTCTCTCTGCAGCTGGCTTGTCACTCTTACCAGCTTCCTTAAGAATCGATCTGTGCACATTGCAGTTGATGGACATATCTCACACACTTTCACCATTAACGCGGGCGTGCCTCAGGGCGCAATACTTTCACCATCTCTGTTCCTCATCTATATTAATGACCTGCTGACCTAAACGAATAATCCTCTTTACAGTTTTGCAGATGACAGTGCCCTTGTCTCCCAATTTAGATCAGAAAAACTTTTACCAGCGACTGAGACTTATCACAAGAGCAGATTACAGCAATTAATCAAGACCTGGAGAAAGTTCAAACGTGGGGCGACAGAAATTTGTTACGGTTCAATGCAGCAAAGACCCAAGCAGCCACGTTTACCAAGAGGGCCAATACGGCGGGCCCTGACGTCATTATGGCAGGATCGGCCATTCATTTATCCTCGTTAATCGGACTACTGGGTGTCTCGGTCAACAGCAATATGTCCTGGCATGACCACGTTGCTAACAGTTATTCTTGCCCTGCAGAGCGCAAATAAAACCGTGCTTAGAATATTGCTCACACATCTGGAATGCCGCACTAAAAGCACACGCTAAAGCTGCTGGATTCCATTCAGAAGAGAGCTGTGCGTCTCGTCGGCGACCCGGAATCTGGATAGTCTGAAACACCGCAGACATGTGGCCGAGATGTCCCTGCTTTACAGATACTTTCACGGCAGATGTTCCCAGGATTTGGCCCGCCTCATCTCGCACCTGGTAACGCCTGTCAGACAGTCACGACAGACGGCAAGAGAGCACCAGTTTGTCGTACAACTGGAAGCACCTGGAATATCGCTTTACAAGAACTCCTTTGTCTGACGCACTGCATCACTGTGGAACTCACACCCAAGACATCTGTTTCCCCCTAATTACAACCTACAACTATTCAAGAACCGTGTCAATAAACATCTTCGCACAGACACCGCTCGTTGAGCGCCATAGGATCTCCCTTTAGTGTGTGTGCTGCTGCCATAAATAAAAGTAAATTAATAGACCACACGATTGTGAAAAATTCTGCTTCACCAAGAACTTAATGAGGAGACATATTTCTACAGCCGGGAAGATTTTCACAACAATACCTTTTCATCACGTGGACTACCCCAGTTAGTGTTGTATAGTTCACGACCGAACTAGTTTAAAAGATTGAACCCCGTGTGTGAACTAAACGTTTCAATCAGCTGATTCGAAATGATTCGATCAGTTGAACTAAATGGAAGAATGATAATGAGAACGAATGAATGAAATAGCCCTAGATCATTATGGGATCTAGGGAAATAGCCAAGGCTTAACGCATCGACCGACAGAAATAAAAACTCGGCCCATTCAACTATTTTGTGTTGTTTTGTTTATTTTTATTAATATTTCGATTATTTTTTTTT
>JAEQML010053044.1:0-40978 GCA_016904865.1 Pissodes strobi | reverse complement strand
GCCCCAGAAGAGATATGATGCTTATGACAGAGCTCCTTACCGGGCACTGTCGCTTGAACAGGCATTTGCTCCTACCGCCGGTTATAAAAGACTTGAAATACCGGTGGTGCCTGGAGGCAAGGAATTGTCCACTCATATTCTCGCCGACTGTACAGTGCTAGCTAGGATAATAAAGGTGTATTTGGGTTAGTTTGAGTTACTACCCGGAGGGCAAAATAGAGATCGAACGGAGGAAGCCTCCCCAGCTTCCTCCTGCCTGCATTTTTCTAAACGCCAGACGAGGCATGAAATTTTCAAATATTGCATCACGAAACGTTTTCCTGATAATATGAGAAAGTAGCGGAGATTCCGGCGGCCGGGCTATCAGACCAAATTGGTATGTGAGTAAACGCACATAGCGTCCAGACTAGTGACCTACTTGCAAGAGATACACCGCCCGCCTTTTAAAATTATTCATCTATTCCTTCCAGAGGTAATATAGACCAGAAGTAAGCAAAACAACCAAAAAAAAATTGAGAAAATATGAATATGCTCGTCAGCAGCCTTGGATGGAAGAATTAAGGCCTAAAAGAAGATAGAAATAACACCATACGCAGTATATTTTGATGTATTGAGAATGGAGACGCTGCGCCGGGAAAAAATCGAATTATCTATAAATACGCAAATAAATCAGCGAAAATTGAAATCACACAAACCTAGATGAACAATTATAACGTCAGCCACAATAGCTTATAAGCTTAGTAATTTCTCCTTTTTGTTTATAACATATGTTTAAAGATGTAATGTCGTATTTTACTGCGGCTTTAATAGAATTACTTCATAACTCTTACAATTTAAAAAATTCTCAATTTTTTTTTGTGCCTTACATTTAAAATCTTCAATAAGCGCTTATTTCTGATTAGCTTAATATGAGTTTTTACCATGTGGTGTGAAGATCGGCAACTATATGAATCACTTCTTGGATTTAGGCCAGTAGTCCCTTGTTCTCACATTTTACTTATCAAATAAAATTAAAAATTGTATATAAATGAAACAACTGGTTTTATGAAATTGATATATTTAGTT
Source organism: Pissodes strobi (assembly GCA_016904865.1). NCBI lineage: Eukaryota > Metazoa > Arthropoda > Insecta > Coleoptera > Curculionidae > Pissodes > Pissodes strobi. The sequence continues at coordinate 39,913 of JAEQML010053044.1, read as the reverse complement.
ACTGCATATTTGTTACAGAAAATCACAATAACAATGTTTTATTAATGTGAATTTTATTTTATTTTATGCTCAAATATTATATATAACTCAATCATACCACATAGTTTCACACCAAAATATTGTTTATATTCGTATTTAATTAAATGATTTATTTGACAATGATCGTCAGTATAGAGTAAAATCATAACTAGACTAACATATTATTTTTTATTTTAAGCAAAAATTGAATTTAGCAAGCAACTTATAATAGAATAAATATAATTTATATACAAAATTTAACAAACGATTAACAGTATGATAGTATAAATATTTATTTTAGGTAGTTGCCTAAATAACTGAATAAAAAATCCTAATATATATTTCACAATGTTCCCTAAGTTTATTGGTAGAGTTTCCAAGTCAACACTTTTTGAACAACTAATTTATCCAGTTATCATCAAGTTATTTGTTTTTATTTAATTTTTTATAGCTTCCCTATCTTCTAAACACCCCTTAGAGTTAACAAATATATTCCTAAGAGAAAAGAAGCCAGAAGAGATCACTCCATCGCTATTAATGCGTACCCTTCTATGGGAAACTCTTTGACCTGTTAATTTATTTATTATTGTGATGCATTATTGGTTTTATGAGATCGAAAGCTTCTAAAAAAATAAATAAAAAATACAGATCTGTTTTAAAAAAACTACGTTGATAATGGGCCTTCTATGGCGAAATACCGTATTTGTAATTCTACGGATTCCACCTTATAGGCCGGGAAAATAGAATGGCATATTGATTTTATATGAAATTTTTAGATAATTAGGGAAAAATTAAAAATTATTTTCAAGATTAATTTTTTTTCTAAAACGATATTAATATCTACTAAATCTACGAATTTGCCCCCATTAAACTGACTGAAATATTGGAAAGAAAATTTCTGGCACCATGTTTGTTGCATATACTGAGAAACCAATCCTTCTGCGTGGAAGAAATTATTAGAGATATTAATTTGAAATGATGGATGATTTTAAAGAAAGCTCATTCTTTTTTATCAACATTTTTTTTAATTATTGCTTTCTGATACTTTTTCATCATTTGATATTGAGTGTTTTGTTGATGGCTTTAAGCTTTCAGCATATTGTTCATCTTTGATGACGATAATGATGATGATGATGATGATATACAGTAAACCAGCTAAAAAGAATTAGCAGATTAGATGATTTAAATTGATTAAAAGATATTATTTGCTCCACAATTTAATTTAAGCTTGGTAGTGAAGATCAGAACAAAAATTGAGTAAGAACTGTCATTGCCAAAACGAAATCCACGAAAATCCCTTTCAGTGCTGGGATTCAATTATCAAATATTTTGAATAATTATTCCCCAGACGTCTGATAGGCAATTTAAGTTTAATTTCCATTTAGCCGAGTGCGAAAATGCTCAGAGGTTGGAAACGTACTTTCACATCTGCAATATACACTATTTTTCCTACGACCACCTGTGAAAATGGCACATAAGCCCTATGTCCGATATGGAGTAAAGCAAAGAACATAAAATGATACTAAAACAGAATAGAACAGACACAAAGGAAAATGCTCCTACGAGTAACGAGATCCTACCGAACCAGCTCCACGAGGATTTTACAAGTCATCCCAATAGAATTGCAGATTTCCGAAAGAGTAAACATAACAAAAGTAGAAGAAGATTAAAAGGAAGCAAAAGCTCTGGAAAAGCCAAGAACACCAAAAATATGGCAGGTAATGTTTAATAGCAAAAGGCCAATGAACAAAGCAGCTGACTCAAAAATTCGATCGTGAATTGAATGTAAACACAAAAGCACGGATTATCACAGAATGCAAGTACTGATGGACTATGGGTCCTTCTACCCTTACTATAGGAGTATGTGGAAAGCGATCGGTGCATCTACTGCAGGGACAGTATTTCTCTGTCCGAGATTCAAAAGGTATAGACAAGACGCTCATCTGGCTATCAGATGCGAAAATATGATGGGCCACATGATAGAAAGTAAGAAGAAGTGGAGAATTCTCCAAAACATGATAAGATGAATGATACAAAAATAGCAGGACGCGACAGGGTTTAAATATAAGACGTTTGAAGCCAGTAGACATGTTTCCTAGAGGAGCGTGAATCCGTCTCACAGCAGACACGTAAGATCAGAATTGTCTGCTATCGTCTTTTTGTAAAATTTCCTAATACTCTCCACGTGATTCATTCTTGATGTTCTTAAGAAGACTATTAATATCATACATGTGTTGAAATCAATTGTAGGTAAATAAAATTATTACTTCTCGCCATAAATTTTAATGCATTCTTTTGGAAATCAGTTTTTTATCTTCTGATTTGGGTTGCAATATATGATCAACCCTATATGAAGTTTCCTGTCTCCTATCGGGAGTGTCCTAAGTAATGGATAGAAGAAGATAGGAGAAGCTTAAGCTGAAAGAAACAAGTCATCGCGGGCATCGTTCCAATAGAATTGCAGGTTTCGGAAAGAGTAAACATATCAAAAGCAGAAAAGGTAAGGAAGCAAAAACTCTGGAAAAGCCAAGAACGCCAAAAATATGACAGGTGATGTGGGGCAACAAAAGGACAATGGCCTAAGCAGCTGATCTCAGAAATTCTATCATGGATTGAATATAAACACAAAAGCACGGATTATTAGACAATATAAGTACCCTTGCCATAGGAGTATCGGCGCGGCGGAAAAAGACCGGTGCATGAACAGCGGGGACAATGAGATGGAAAAGTTATAGACAAGACACTCACCTAGCTATTAAATCCGAAAATATGGTGGGCTACATAATAGAAAGTGATGGGAAGTGAAGTATTATCCAAAGCATGATAAGAAGAATAAAACACAAAGAAATAGAATGAAACGAGCGACGTAAACCAAACAATATACAGTCCGAACTCATATATCGAAGTATACCAAGCAACAGCAGTTCCGGGTAGAAGTAGGGAATAAACAGAGAAGGATTTTAGTCAGTAGACATGTTCCCTAGAGGGCCGTGTATGCGGCGCAGAATAGGCATATAAGATCAGAAATGTCTACTATGGTATTTTCGAAAAGATTTCCTAATCCTCTTCACCCAAGGCTAAGCTTGAAGAAAACACGTCTTTGCCGAAGTCGCCCCAATAGGGGACGGTCTCAGAAGAAATAAACATATCAAAAGCAGAAGAAAGTAACATGGAAGCAAAAACTCTGGAAAAGCCAAGAACGCCAAAAAGATGGCAGGTAATGTGGAACAAACAATGTTTCTCTACCCAAGATGATAAAGGTATAGACAAGATACTTACCTTGCTATCAGATCTTAAAGAATGGTGGGACACATAATAGAAAAGGAGAAATGGAGAATTGTCGAAAACATCATAAGATAAATGAAAGACAAAAATAACAGTACGAAACCAGCGACAGAGTTTAAATATAAGACAGTAGATAGAGAGTGCTCCTATATCCAAGTATACCAAGCAACAGCAGGACTAGGAAATAAACAGAGAAGGGTTTTAGTTAGCAAACATGCTCCCTAGAAAGATATGAATCCGGCGCACAGTGGACACACGATCAGAACTGTCTGCTATGGTATTTTAGAAGACTTCCTAATCCTCTTCACGTGATTCATTCTTGAGATTCTTTAGACAAAGTCTAATGTCACACGTGAATTAGCATCAAGTATAAAAAGTATTTTTACAAACGAGTGGCCGAGTCATCTGTGTTTTTTTTTTAATTTTCACAAGTTGTTGTAGGAAAAAGCATTTTGCCAATTCAGGACTTCTGTTTTCGTCTAATCAGATATATAATATGTAGTTTTAATTTATCTTTGTAGTACCTCCTGCTTGACGAAACACTAAAAATGTCTGCATTCCATATGATCACCTAATTGGAGATTGACACTACAGCGAATTTGCTACATCTAGCCTTATCTACAATCAATAGACAAGTATATAGATTCTATGTTATTGAATCCTTTGTGATCGCTACGAACCCATAACTCGTAAAGGAACCCTGCGGATCAAATGTTTCTTTGTGGAGAGACTTCTCGTTTTTTGCAGGCTTTTGGGGCTCTTGACAGCAAAGAGCATTGCGAAGCTCTAAAACCATTTCAGAACACAAAGAAGACTGAAAATAAAATAAATATTACTATTATGTGCATATATTTTTATGAATATAGATTAAATATTAGGTGTCTTGTAATAGTTAAAATAAATGCATTTGAAGTACTCAGAAGTAACTGTGATAAGAACGAATTATTTTTGTCAAGAAATAAATTTACTTGAGCTTTGCATAGGATATGGTCATTATTTATATGAAGGAAAATATAAAAATAAAGTGGGTGAAGCATAACGTATAAAAATAATACCAATGTGAAAAACACATTTTTAATAAAGTCTATGCAGGCATGTAAGTAATAAATGGCTTTTAATCAACATAAAAATGAAACAAGCAATGCCTCAATTCCAATTTTTGTGAAAAATTGATTAAAATTGATAATTTTATTAATGGTAACGCTGACAATCGTTAAAAAACATAATATGCTTATTTGCCTTACATTTTCATTTATTTTAAAAATACATATGTATTATTGGGGAATGTTACAATTCAGTTACTGTACTACAGACGCCCTTTTTCCAAATGATAACTAGTATTATAGTCAATCATGTAACATTAATAATATATTTTAAATGACCGAATGCTATCCCTCTTCAGTAAAATAAATCGGGAGTTCTTGAGAAAGAACTTTTGGTATTAGTTACGCGATAAGAAAAACTGAAATTAGTTGCACAGTCATTCCTATAAGTTAAGTACGCATGTTCACTATGGCTGTTTTCAACCACAAAGTTAACGTAATTAGTAATCACCTGGCTCTTTCCTTTTAACATCAACAGTAGCAAATTACATCAATTAATCAAGATCTGGAGAGAGTTCGAACTTGGGGCCAGAAAAATTTGGTCCAGTTCAATGCAACAAGAACCCAAGCGGCCACGTGTACCAAGAAAGCCAATACGGCGGGCCCTAACATCATTATGGAAGGATCCACCATCCCTTCAACCTCGTCAATCGGACTACTGGGTGTCTTGGTCAACAGCAATATGTCCTGACATGACCACCTTGCTAACATCGCAAAATCAGTCTCGAAGAAGCTTGGTGCGCTATTTCGTAACAAAAAAACTGCATACACTTCAGCAGCTGTTCTTGCTCTACAAAGCGCAAATAATACCATGCTAAGAATATTGCTCACACTTCTGGGGTGCCGCTGCCGCACCGAAGCACACCCTAAAGCGGCTGGATATCCCTGTTTTAAGATATTTTCACGGCAAATTCTCCCAGAATTTGGCCTGTCAGACAGAGCCTACATGCGGCAAGAGCGCATCCGTTGGTTGAACAACCGGAAACACCTAGGACATCGATTTACAAGAACTTCTTCTACAAGGACTCCTTCGTCTGGCGCATTGCATCGCTGTGAAACTTACTCCCAGGACAACTGTTTCCTCCAAATTACAACCTACAGCTATTCAAGAACCGTGTCAATCAACATCTTCGTGCACACACGGCTCGTCGAGTGCCATAGGATCTTCCTTGCATCATGGCCATAAAAAAGGTAGTGACTTAAGCTGCCTTGCATTCTGTGATTTTAATATTTTTCGGATAACCCTATTTTTCCTCACGTCTTCTTCTTTATTGTTCTAAATTTGTTAGTAAAGTTTCGAACCTTAGTTTTTTATAAACTGAATATAATAGACCAAAGTTCAGACTATCAAAATATCATGTTCGATAAAAGCGAGAGGATATGAAGATCTACTAAAAAATTCTTGAAGTAGGAAACCTCCATTTGCTCTACAGTTTTTTTAGGCATTTACTTACTTTGTAATAGCAAGAGCAGATATTAACAAGCACTTCAAAAGTTAATGGGAATAAAAATAATCATTTATTTTAAGTAGGTATATAGGATTTGACTTACCTTCTAATATCCCGTAATATTAAGAAAGCATAAACAACGTAGAAAAATTAATTAATAGGTTTCTATACATTGCATGAGGTTATATTCCAATTGGAATAATAAAAATATTAATAACAATAACAACTGAACTTTATCTCCCTAATGATATAATTGAGAAAATTTGTTCAAAAACATTAACACAATATAGTAGCAGAACAGTATCAGCTTTAGTCAAATTTCAGAAATAAACATACTACGAACTTTTCTATTAAATATTGCCAAACGCCACTACCACAGTAGTCAAAAATATAAAATCAATAAAACATCATTCCTTATTCCTCCTCCGTTTTCCCTGCTCCTAATAAAAATAAGAAATTTCAGTTGCTTCATCAAAATATATATTAAACATGACATAATCCATCATCCGAATTTTAAAAATTTTTGTCATTTTTTTGATGCTGGTGAGCGAAACGCGTTTCAGTATTGTGGATAAAACTGTGTTGTAGTGCGCTTTGTCGAAGGTTCCAAATCCCAGCTTAATCAAACTCGTAACGCACAAACGCTTGCCATAGGATGACGATGTTTTTAATTTAAATATTGTTTTATTAAATAATACCGTCAACAGTGTTGCATATTGTATGCAACTCTGGTGATCATACACGCATGCTACGAAAACGTTTGGAAAAGCATTCATCATGACCCTTTCACAAGCCAGGTTTAATAGATTTAAGGTATTCATATTATAGAGTTAGCTTTATCTCAGTATACGCGCATCTCACTTCAATACCCGCATGCAATGGATCCACCATTGCCTCGCAAAATCTGGCATTACAATTCTGCAAACTGCGACGATCTAAGAGAGTTCTACCTAGATTTTCCTTGGCTCGACGTCTGCTTTGGCGCTGACGACCCGTCAGTCTGCTGCGAAAAGATCACGCAAGTAATCTCCTCAGGAATGGAAGCATACATCCCAAATTCCATCAAGTTACCATCAAAAGGAAAGCACTGGTTCGACAGATGATGCGAAAGAGCTATGGGTAGGAAACAGCAAGCCTACAAGTACTGGCAGCAAAATCAGACCGCTAAAAATCGCAATTATTTTGTCGAAGCGAGAAACGAATGCAAGCGTGTTATCGACGAAACTAAGGACAAACACAATCAAAGGATCAGGAATAAACTTTTGCAATGCCCCAGTGGCTCCAGGAATTTCTGGTCGGTAGCAAAGGCAGTAAGTAACAACTTTACAGAAACGCCTCTCCCACCTTTGACAGACGAACGTGGCATCACGGCGACTACAGCCAAGGAAAAAGCAAACATGCTCGACAAAATGTTTTCTTCGCACTCTACCTTGGACGTCCCCCAAGGCAAGACTCTCCCCACCATATCAAACATCAAAACTACCATGGCAGAAGTCAAATTTCATCACCGTGATATTCGTAAAATTCTTAAAAATCTAGATACGCAAAAGGTATCAGGACCGGACGGAATACCTGCCATCGTGTTAAAGAACTGCGCCAACGAACTAACACCCGTTTTTCCAGGCTTTTTTCTCTGTCTTACGGAAAAGGGATTTACCCATCTTCTTGGAAAGTCGCTCGAGTGCAACCTGTTCCAAAAAAAGGCAAGAAAACCACGCCCTCAAACTATCGTCCAATTGCCTTGCTTCCAATAATCTCCAAAGTCATGGAACGTGTAGTCAATCAGCAACTACTCAAGTACCTCGAGAACAACAAAATAATCAGCGATAATCAATACGGCTTTCATAAAGAGAGATCGACAGGAGATATATTGGCCTATGTCACTCATATATGGAGTAGGGCAATTGAGAACTACGGAGAGTCTCGAGCGATTGCGTTGGATATTTCAAAGGCATTCGACAGAGTTTGGCATGACGGACTGCTCAACAAACTACCGTCCTTCGGACTGCCAGCCTCTCTCTGCAGCTGGCTTGCCAGTTTCCTTAAGAGCCGATCTCTGCACGTTGCAGTCGATGGACACATCTCGGACACATTCACCATCAACGCGGGCGTGCCTCAGGGCGCAATACTTTCACCAACTCTGTTCCTCATCTATATTAATGACCTGCTGACCGAAATAAATAATCCTGTTTACAGTTTTGCAGATGACAGTACCCTTGTCTCCCACTTTAGATCAGAAAAACCCTTACCAGCGATTGAGACTCATCACCGCAGACAGGAGCAGATTACAGCAATTAATCAAGACCTGGAGAAAGTTCAAACTTGGGGCGACCGAAATTTGGTCCAGTTCAATGCAGCAAAGACCCAAGCAGCCACGTTTACCAAGAGGGCCAATACAGCGGGCCCTGACATCATTATGGCATCCTCGTCAATCGGACTGCTGGGTATCTCGGTCCACAGCAATATGTCCTGGCATGACCACGTTGCTAACATCGCAAAATCAGCCTCTCAGAAGCTTGGTGCGCTATTTCGCAACAAAAAACTCTATACACCGCAGCAGTTGCTCTTGCTCTACAAAGCGCAAATAAGACCGTGCTTAGAATATTGCTCACATATCTGGGGTGCAGCACCAAAGCACACCCTAAAGCTGCTCGATTCCATTCAGAAGAGAGCTGTTTGTCTCGTCGGCGACCCGGAGTTGACCCGGAATCTAGATAGTCTGGAACACCGCAGACATGTAGCCGAGATATCTCTGTTTTACAGATACTTTCACGGCAGATGTTCCCAGGATTTGGTTCGCCTCATTCCGCTCCTGGCAGCTCCTGTCAGACAGTCACGACAGACGGCAAGAGCGCACCAGTTCGTCGTACAATTGGAAACAACTAGAACATCGCTTTACAAGAACTCCTTTGTCTGGCGCACTGCATCACTGTGGAACTCACTCCCAGGACATCTGTTTCCCACTGATTACAACTTACAAATATTCAAGAGTCGTGTCAATCAACATCTTCGCACACACACCGCTCGTCGAGCGCCATAGTGTGTGTGCACTGCCATAAAAAAAATATATATCTGAATCCTTCAAAGCTAGTTCTGTAGCATTCTTCTTTAGAACATGGTCATTTACTCCAGTTAACTATTCTTCATTGCAAAAAAGTTTTCATTCAGCAATACACCACTATTCTCACTTCTAATTCATTAAATATGATGTATAATAATATCGACCCTTCAGTTTGATAGGCTTCATTCTGCGCTAGCGTCTGATTGTAAGGACACTCATCCTTGTAGATCCCTTCTGTAGGTGGTGATTGGGGGACGAGGAATCGTCCACTCATGTCCTTGTCGTTGGTTAGGGCAAGAGAGGTGCACTTTGGAAGCTGCGTGCGGAATCCGGAAAACATAAGAAAAATCCACCCGATGACGCTATGTGCCTTCACTAGGAAGGCCGGGATATCGATCTGATTTGGTTTGTGAGTGGGCGCAATATGATGGACTCAGACTGGTGGTCTAGGTGCAAGGGATCTCCCGTAAGCGGTTTAAAATTCAATTCAATTCAATGATGTCTAATACTTCTTTCATTGGCAATGATGCATCAAATGGGACCTGAGCTTGTAGTGAGTGAATATATAGCGGATTACTTTAGGAATGAGAGCTCTTCTGGCTCTGACGAAGAGGAACATGAGGTTTATTACAGGGCTCCTCACTGGGCACTGTCGGTTTAAAATGCATTTGTAGCTGCTGCGGATCCTAGAAGATCCCGTTTGTAGGTGGTAATTGGGGGACGAGGAATCGTCCACTTATGTTCTTGTCGATTCTCCAGCGTTGGCTAGGGCAAGAGAGGTGCACTTTAGAAGCTGCATGCGGAATCCGGAAAACATAAGAAGAATCCAGCCGATAACGCTATGTGCCTTCACTAGGATGATCGGGATTTCGATCTGATTTGGTTGTTGAGTGGGCGCAATATGATGGGCTCAGACTGGTGGTCTAGGTGCAAGGGATCTCCCGTAAGCGGGTTAAAAATTCAATTCAATTCAATTCAATGATGTCTAATACTTCTTTCATTGGTGATGATGCATCCAATAGGACCTGAGCTTGTAGTGAGTGAATCTATAGCGGATTACTTTAGGAATGAGAGCTCTTCTGACTCTAACGAAGAGGAACATGAAGTTTCGTTCAGTGCTTCTCACTGGGCACTGTCGCTTTAAACGGCATTTGCATCTGCGGCGGATCCTAGAAGATCCGGTTTGGAGGTGGTGATTGGAGGACGAGGAATCGTTCACTAATATTCTTGTCGATTCTCCAGCATTGGCTAGGGCAAGGGAGATGCACTTTGGAAGCTGCGTGCGGAATCCGGAGGACATAAGAAAAATCCAGCAGATGAAGCTATGTGCCTTCACTAGGAAGGCTGGGCTATCGAGCTGATTTGGTTTGTGAGTGGGCGCAATATTATGGGCTCAAAATTCAATTCAATTCAATGATGTCTATTACTTCTTTCAATGAACTTGAAGAAATGTTTGCCTTTTCTATTAAAATATAGTGAGATACCAATTTCTTTGATATGTTATTATTTTCCATGCTTCCCTCAACTCTAGTACTTTCTGACCACAAGCTACTTAGCCACTTGTCACCTTTCAATATTTCAGTAATTGAAGCATTCCTTTGAGCTTCTTTGCTTCCATTTTCAATTACGTTGGACATTTTCGACCATACCACTAAATACCAAATTAAATAGTAATTAAGGGCTTCATCAAATATGGCTTCAGATGGATTATGTCGTTTTTTAAACTAATTTAATGAATCAGGGACTTGATGTGTATTTATTTTACAAGCATATGTCTTGTTCTCGTCAGGTTTATTTAACCTCTTAACAATACCAAAATGTTCTTGTAAAACTTTGACTTTGATTTTGCTACCTATGATTTCGTCATAAGCAATATCCAAAAGATATTTTATGTTTATTTATTAGTGAGTCAGTTGAAACTTTTCAGCATGTGTATGGAGAAAATTATGCAGCAGTGTCTCAGGCCGACATGTATACGATTCTGGAATGAGGGTATGAGAACCTGTTCAGAGCCTTCATCTACTGCATGCAAGGGATCGCCCGCCTGCGTTTCAAATTCATTCAACCCCATTAAAATGGCCTGGAATGCTATTAAAACTTTCATCGAAGTATTTAGCTTAAGATTAAGCCAATATCAGATTAAACTTGGTGTATTCAGATAGAAGTCATTCCGATATTATCTTAATCTTGAGTTAAATACTCCAATGCTGTAGGCTATACGTTTAACACTATAAGGACAGTAGTAGGTAAAATAAGCGACAAATGATGAAAGAGTGTAGCTTGTGCGGTAGAAAAAGTTGTATCTTATTACTGATCACTTTAATTATTATATTCAGGATCCAAAAACTCTGATAGTGGCGATTTAAATATTGTACCTTCATGATTCTTATGCTCCTTTATATAATGTTTCTAATTTATATTATTCTTAAAACAATCCGCATTTGCACATTTATTTTAGATTTTATGTTGCAAAAGCAATTTCCTATACCGATAACCTTTAAAATCCTGATAAGGACAAGAACAGTGTGTCGATTAGACCGGCCATAAAAATTTCAATTATGTATAAATGTTTTTATATCATTTGTGCTAGTTATTGTATTTCGTATAAGCGAACTGATACAAATTATTATGCTATTGAGCGAAAGAACCATTTTTTGATAAATCGAATTATACATACTTAATAAATGGCATTTACGTCGTTTGGGCGGAAACGAAATAGGCAAATGTACAATTAAGGCGGAAAAAAATCGACGGAGGTACTATTCGGAGATAAACGAAATTGGCGGAAAAGTAATTACGGCGTAAAGATATTGACTAATAATTATATGTTATTTTGTAAATGATGGAACATAATTTTTATACCGATGTGTAAATTAACGTGAGACTTTGTTATAATGGGAAAAAGCATGCCCAAATCAAAGGTGTAACGTTGTAAATGTTAATAAGCACTGTATTGCGATTTTCTCCTTTTACTGGTCGATGTGTGTTATCGATACTCTCGCTACCTTACTTCTCGCGACTTTACTTCCGTAGCACCAACCTGCTCTAAAATATCCGTTTGGAGTGCCACTTGACAAAGGTGGTATATATTCTTTTTGGAGAAAATAATAGCCCTTCTCGCCTAAACACTCAAGGGTGAGGCAACATATGCATGGTGTAGACGTAGTACGCAGGAATTGCCAGTGTCTACAACCAGAATTAAGTAAAATCGATTTTAATTTACTTAAGTGCCTTAATTACCGTATATTTCTTACCGTTATATATTCTTTTGATTAATGAATTTGTAGCTAGGCGACTGTAGGTAGTTTGCCTACATTACCGAGTATTTTTTTACCATTGTGCCTTATTTTAATTAATGAATATATAATCAAATGACTGTCGGTCATTTGCCTTAATTGCCGTATATAGCTTATGGTTATATAGCATTTTAATTAATGAATTTATAATTAAACAACTCTAGCCCGTTTGAAGTCTATCGTTTATATTATCGTTAATTCTCGTTTCATTTATTGATTGATTGACTGACCTTGCTTATCAAGCTTACCTTTAAAATATATACTTAATTTTATCTTTACTTAGTTAGAGAATTCATTTGGCTAATGTCCCAATAGCTGATTGAGTTCACTTTAACTGTATTTGGCTGTAAAGCTCATGGCAGTAATTTATTTCACAAAACTGAAATTTAGTAATTTCATTTGATATAGGAATCGACTTGAGCTCAATTCGTTTACCTATAGATATTTAACGGCTGTTTAAGTACATATTTACCTCACTGGCTCTTTTATTGATTAGGTATTATTGTGGTCTACTGATATCGTCGCTGCCACGGGATTGATTTAGGTTAAGTTTGGTTAACAATCATTTCATTTATACCTACATATTTACTGGCTATACCTATACAATAAGATTTGGGCAATATTAAGATTATAAGGCATTGTTCAACAAGTAATATCTTATGTTGCTTTGATTTATTTTTCTTGTAATATCAGTGAAATCCCTTACAAGAGAATTATCTTAATAGTTTAAGGGCGTAACTATACCCTCAAATTGATTTATTGAAATAGGTTTATTGGTAGGTACTGAAAGAGTTGGTGTAAGTTAACATTTTTAAATAAATAAGTTACTTGTAATCTTGATGTTTACTTTGGTAAATTGCAGACACTATAATAACTAATCTGTGTATTCAAAATGTTTCAACGTTCTTTTACAGGGTATTTTTCGAAATTTTATTACCTTATTTTCAACCGTAGCCTAACCGCCAAGATATAGACCCGCGCTTTTTAAAAAAATTGAATCCGCTAAGCAAACCTGGCATGTGGACCGCCTAATGAGCAATTGGCAAATAAGATTACTTATTTGGCACCCAACGCTTAAGGCTGATTACAAATGTTGTCTCCGCCCAAATTATATCTTCATTTATTTTGCTGCTTCTCCCATTTTGCCTCCGCTCCGCCCAGAATTTTGCGCCAATTTTGCTTCCGCCAGTTTGTTTCCACCCAAATGACTGTAGCCCCAATAAAAAGGCATTTCAACACAATCGCTTGGATGGGAAAACAATACAAATTTAGCGATTATTACATAGGGCGAATTGAAACATGATTAGATTAAATGGTGACTGTTAAGGAGGGCCATAAAGTGTCGGTCTAACATTGCGCATTAGGTTACGACGCGACGTCCTCCAACGGCGTATGCTTCAAATCTCTTGACAAGAAGAAAATTACATAATTTTGTATTTTTTTTATTAAATCTTGCAATTCTTTTAAGGGGCGTAAAATATTAAAACATAATTTTAAAAAATACAAAATTTAAAAACAAAAATTAAAAACCATGCAAATAAGTAAATATGGTGTAAAAATAATATGACGTTCTAGGTAGCATTAAAAAGCATATAGTTTTAATTTTGTTTGACGTTTCTTTTGCAAAGAGATAATTAATTACCTTGGATTAATATTATCTTGAATGAAGAAAATTATCTTTTTTAAAATTAACGAGTTCTTTAATTAGGTTGTTCTTTGGCTTTGGCTAATAAATAAATTATCTTTTTAAATAACAATGTCTTTAAATGTAAGCGTAGTAAGGTATAATCTAGAACCAAGATAATGTACTTTGATCCGAAAAAATGAAATAAAGAAGTCGTAACATAGTAATATTGAACCAAGATAAAGCAATTTTTTTAAATATTTTTTGTTAAAGTTTATTGATGATGTGATGTAAATATTTTGTGTAGGCGATGTTGTATTGAAATGCCACTGATTCAATCGTTTTCTCATAATAAAGATTATCAATATACCCTAAATTATGATACAGACACCTAAATTTTCACAAGTACAATGCCAACAGTTAGGCTTATTGAGCAAATGATCTGTTTGCCATCCACGCTAATGTCTTACATCACTGCTAGTGTCTTATTACATCAGTATGAATATCCTTATAGCTACGTGTCGTGTAGAATGCTGCTCACCCGTTCTTCTACGGCTACTTTCCGTGATTTCCAGACGAACTCGCAAACTGCGATTACGCAAGCCACGCCCATTCCGCCCATTAAAACTACGAATACACCTCCGACGTTCGCTAGGCCTAGTTCGTTAGCAGTGCTGCTAGTTTTCGTTGCTTCATCCTGAAAATACAAATTTATAATTTAATTATTAAAATATAATTTTAAGTTCAGTTTTAGCGCCTCATTTTGTTGGAGTTATTTGATGCGTACCTCAAGATGTTACTCATTTTTAAATATTTCCATCCATCACAAATTGGAAGGATTATTTTCAAAGACAAGACAAGACCAGTCAAGGCATAAAAATATCTGCTTACTAATTATATTAGCAATAGACTTAAATACATTTAGGAGGTATAACGGACTTTCTGCCAATAAAAAGTGAAAAGCCCCATACCTACTGTCAGGCAGGTAGTTAAAAATTTTTATTGAAGTAGTCAGAAGACACTTCATGGCCTGCGATAGTCTTGAGAACGTAACATAAGACTCATCCACACTTCTCGTATTGTGCTCATTGATATCACTACATTCTTTAGATATTGCGAATTTTCACATACATAGCATGTACATTGTACAGGATGGCCCGTTTATTATGGGATAGCACCTTATCTCAGGATCTACGGGGTGTACCAAAAAAAGTTTAATACAAGTTTGTTTGGATTTACTTAAACTTTCAAATATTATATTTTTATATATGCAGGCTGTTCCTATTTTCGTGGACAAGTATCAACTTCATTATTTTACATAGAATACCCTGTATATTAAGGCATTTTTGAAATTCTCGGAAAATTCTAGATATATTTTGTATATACTATCCTATACCCAAGTCTAACCCTTTTGACATATTTTGAATTTTATGTCAAAAATAACGTTTGCAGATCTAAATATAACTATCAATTTATCCTATTGAAATCCTTAATTATTTAATTGGAGTTGGTTTTCTTGTAGAAGAGGATTTACTTTAGTGATATTTGTTAATATTTTTATAATAAATAAATACAGGGTGAACAAAAACTAAAATTAAATATTTAAATGAAGGAATCGTTAAAAGTCATTCTTTTCAAATGGAAACCCCCTATTTTTATAATTTTATCTTATTTAGCATTAAGAACAAGGGCGACTTTGTATAAAGTTGTCTATACGAAAAACTTAAAAAATTTAACATTTTTCTATTGTAAAAATGCTATACGGCTTTTAAGATTTGTTATTTGTTGGCCATGACGGCGAGGCGTGGCGAAGAAAAACAATCCAGCACTACAGAAATGACACAATTTCTTGCCGTCTGAGAATAGACCTACTTATTACCCCAGCCGGGACGATTAAGCTATTAACCTTTCGTCGGGTGCAGCTGTTCTAGCAGATAAAACAGTCTTTCTTTTGCATCGTGCATGATGACCTATAGTATTAAATCCTCCTCCGCATAGGTAGCCTCCTATTTTTAAACCAGCTATCGATACGTCCTTGGCAGTTTGTGTT
Source organism: Pissodes strobi (assembly GCA_016904865.1). Classification (NCBI taxonomy): domain Eukaryota; kingdom Metazoa; phylum Arthropoda; class Insecta; order Coleoptera; family Curculionidae; genus Pissodes; species Pissodes strobi. The sequence goes on along the minus strand of JAEQML010053044.1, from coordinate 24,028 downwards.
AGAAGGTTTGATGTGCACGTGACAAACATTTTGATAAGGTGCAGTGTATCGCACCTGATTACTTTATAATTTACACTTTTACAATAGAAAAATGTTAAATTACCAATATTTTAAAAACTACAAGATTTTCAAATAGACCTTATACAATGCTAAATAAGATAATATTATAAATTAGGTGGTTTTCATTAAAAAAAAAAATACTTTTAACGATTTGTTCATTTAAATGTTTAATGTTAGTTTTTGATCACCCTGTATTTATTTATTATAAAAATCCCAACACAGACTACTAAAGTATATCCCCTTCTACAAGGAAACCAACTCCAATTAAATAATAAAGGCTTTCAATTGGAGAAATTGATATTTATATTTAGACCTGCAAACGTCATATTTGACTTAAAATTCAAAATATGTCAAAAACGGTTAGACTTAGGTATAGGATATTATATATTAAATATATCTAGAATTTTCTGAGGAATTCAAAAGTGTCTTTAATACACAGAGTATTCTATTTCAAATAAGGAAGTTGATACTTGTCTACGAAAATACGAACACCCTGTATATATAAACAACAACATATTTTTAAAAATTGAAGTAAATCCAAACAACTTTTGCCTTAAACTTTTTTTTGGTACACCACGTAGATTCTCATATCCCATAATAAACGGGCCACCTTGTATAATGTAAGATATACAAATTCACAGATAATAAGATAAGCTAGCTATTCAAAATTAGGGCACACAATTGGACACACCTTCCATCATAAGTCTTTGGAAAAATGAGGACCTTATCTGTAAAATTCAAGTTACCCCATGCTAACAATTCGTCTGGAAAGATATAATAGTGAAAAGGTTAGCATGAATGAGCCATGCGAGATGTTCATCCAAAGCATTAGATTGGATTACTTTGTCTAATGAGAAAGTTAGTTCTGGAAGCATTAAAAACAATGCAATTTCTAACACTCTTATTAGGTTTAATGCACATGGACCCATAGTAATCACTCAAAGCGATAGAGTCTATCAAAGCTTTTTTACAGCACTTGCTACCACATTTGATACAAAACAGGTCGACCACCCCAATTCAGAAATAATCGTTCCGGGAGATTTCAGTGCCCACACCACCAACTGGCTCAAACATCACAACAAGACCGACAACGAAGGTAGAGAGGCTGAAGCATTTGCCATCAGCTGCGGGCTTACTCAATTTGTAGACGAACCAACTCGCTCTCCTGGATCTTTTTCTTACCACAAATCCAAAACAGTACACAATTATAGTTGGTCCGCCATTAGGTACTTCCGACCAGAAACTTATTAAAACGGTTTGCGACCTGCCACTCCTACAGAAGGATCCACCATTGCCACGTAAAATCTGGCATTACAATTCTGCAAACTGGGAGAATCTAAGAGAGTTCTACCTAGATTTTCCTTGGCTCGATGTCTGCTTTGGCACTGACGACCCGTCGCCGTCGGTCTGTTGCGATTGCGAAGAGATCTCTCAAGTAACCGCCTCAGGAATGGGGGCATACATCCCAAATTCCATCAAGATACCGCCAAAAGGAATGTGCTGGTTCGTCAGAAGCTGCGAACGTGCCGTAGGTAGGAAACATCTACCCTACAAGTACTGGCATCAAAATCAGACCGCTAAAAATCGCAATTATTTTACCGAAGAGAGAGAATTTCTGGTCGGTAGCAAACGCAGTAAGTAATAACTTTACAAAAACGTCTCTCCCACCTTTGAGGGACGAACGCGGCATCACGGCGACTACAGCTAAGGAAAAAGCAAATATGCTCACTCATCACACCCTACCTTAAACGTCCCCCAAGGCAAGGACTTACCCATCATATCCAACATCAACACTTCCATGGCAGAAGTTAAATTTCACCACCGTGATATTCGTAAAATCCTCAAAGAGCTAGATACGCAAAAGACATCAGGACCAGATAAAATACCTGCAATCGTGTGAAAAAAACTGCGGCAACGAAGTAACACCCATTCTTTCCACAATTTTTTCTCTATCTTACCGAAAGGGGATATACCCATTTTCTTGGAAAATCGCTCGAGTGTAACCTATACAAAAAAAAAGGCAAAAAAAATACGTCATCAAACCATCGTCCAATTACCGTGCTTCCAATAATCTCTAAAGTCATGGAACATGTAGTCAATCATCAACTGCTCAAGTACCTCGAGACAAACAGAATAATTATCGATAACCAATACGGCTTCCGCAAACAGAGATCGACAGGATATATATTGGCCTATATCACACATATACAGGGTGCTACAAATTCGAGTGCATGCATGGGGATCTCGGGAACCGTAAGAGATACGAAGTCGGTTTAATTAAGACAAAGTTGCGCAATTTGATGCCCAACAAGATGCAGTTTTGAAATTTGAAAAATTCCGAATAGTTCCGGAGATATTCGTAAAAAACCGAAAAGCAGCTATTTTATTTTCATTTTTTCCTGTCTCTATTTGAAGAGATAATATAAAATAAATTTAACATTATTATTGCCACATTTTCCCCTTTATAAAATGGCGGTGTCAAATTTTAAATCTGACGTTTCGGGTCCGGGCCCCCATCATCAACTTCATTTTTTTAAATACGGACCTGGATTTTTTATTTCATTTTTTAGAAGCTTTTGGTCTGCCAAAACCAACGATGTATCACACTTATCAATATATCAACAAATCTAGATTTTTTCCATAAGAGATAATGTGTTAGACAGAGACAGGGCGATCTTTTCTGACCCGATTTCACTTATGAGTATATTTGTTACCGCTATCTCCCAAAACCAACGATGTATTACACTTGTCCAATAGCGGTAACAAAAATATTCTCATAAGTGAAATCGGGTCAGAAAAAATCGCCCCGTCTCTGTCTAACACATTATCTCTTATGAACAAAATCTAGATTTGTTGATATATTGATAAGTGTGATACATCCTTGGTTTTGGGAGATTAAAGGCTTCTAAAAAATTAAATAAAAAATCCAGGTCCGTATTTAAAAAATGAAGTTGATGATGGGGGCCCGGACACGAAACGTCAGATTTAAAATTTGACACTGCCATTTTATAAAGGGGAATAAGTGGCAATAATAATTATACTATCTCTTCAAATAAAGTCAGGAAAAAATAAAAATAAAATAGCTGCTTTTCGGTTTTTTACGAATATTTCCGGAACTATTCGGAATTTTTCAAATTTCAAAACTGCATCTTGTTGGGCATCAAATTGCGCAACTTTGCCTTAATTTAACCGACTTCGTATCTCTTACGGTTCCCGAGATCCCCATGCATGCACTCGAATTTGTAGCACCCTGTATAGAGTAAAGCAATTGAGACCTACAGAGAACCTCGACGATTGCGTCGGATATTTCAAAGGCATTCGACAGAGTTTGGCATGACGGATTGCTCAACAAACGTCCTTCGGATTGCCAGCGTCTCTCTGCACCGATCTCTGCACGTTACAATTGATCGACACATCTCAGACACATTCACCATAAATGCGGGAGTGCCTCAGGGCGCAATGCTTTTACCACCGTCTATAGATATTGTAATAAGTCCGCTCACTCGAGCGTGCCGCGGAAAATTTCCCTTCTGCCTGCGCCAATCCGTCACCCATCGGCTACACGTCAATGTCACGGCTTAGCCGTGACTCAGTTTTCGCAAATACTTTCGTGATCGGGCGGTGTGAATTTATTTTTACGGAATAGTTTTCCCACGATTTACGCTATACGCTATTTAAAAAATATATATTGTTTAGATGGCTAAGGGTAGTTTTTTGTGTTGTACAGTTGATGACTGTTGTCTAACTACACGTGATCTCTCCTTCTTTCTGGAATTGGTAAAGAATTATTCAATTTTTATGAGACGAAGTGAAACTAACCGAAAGTTGACTGGATGATTAACCCAAACTAACCAAATCTATTTAAATTGATTATAACGTATCGGAACCGGTTCAAATGACTAAAACAAGTTGAGACTAAGTGAAACTAACCGAAAGCTGATTTGACGACTCACCCAAACTAACCAAATCTTAGATTATAACATATCGGAACCGGTTCAAATGACTAAAATAAGTAAGGCTAAATGAATGAAACCGAAAGTTGATTGGATGATTAACCCAAACTAACCAAATCTATTAAAATTTGTTATAGCGTATCGGAACCGGATCAAATGCCTAAAATAAGTTAAGATTATGTGAAACTAACCGAAAGTTAATTAGACGATTAACCAAAACAAACCAAATGTATTAAAATTGATTAAAACGTATCGGAACCGGTTCAATGTCTCAAATAAGTTGAGACTAAGTGCAACTAACCGAAAGTTGATTAGACGACTAACCAAAACTAAACAAATGTATTAAATTTGATTATATCGTATCGGAACCGGCTCATATAAATAAAATGAGTTGAAACTCGAGAAGTATTCACTTCAATCACCTGTACTGTGCTACTCGCTACGCGCGCTTGTCTTCAGTATCCAAGATTAAGCAAAAATAATCGAAACTAACTTTAATTAATGAAACAAGCGCATAGAGACGGGCGCGCTACAGGCTTGACCAACCCTGCCTAACACAAAACCAAAATTATCACCAACTAACATACATAACCAAAAAAATAAAAATAAAACATGTCACCGACGGGAATCGAACCCGGGCCGTAGTATCACAAGCACAGAAGCTGATCCTGAAACGCAACTACACATGATTGCAATAGACGCTTGTATAGAAACACAAGGAATATAAGAAAATAAAATATAGTCAGCAGGAGAAATAATCATGCGCCTCAAATCCTCTTCTCGACCTTTTATATAGATCAATGGATAATATCAATTCTTATCAGCTTAATATCACTATCGCTTTGCCTCGCTCTAATAAGTTATATAAAATAATAATTTCAGTAATAATAGATATTGGTTTAAATTCAGCACAACACAGCTACTATTGACTAACATAAAATTGTCAAACAGAGAAATGTACCATTTTAATTTAAAATCATATAGAATTAAAGAATAAATCTGGCAACACAGCCTTGTATACAAACCTGCCCTGCGCCGTCTGCGAGTATTCAATAAAACAAAACAATACATTGAAAATCGGCAGAGAAAAGTAGCAGCAATTACAGCAGATTTGTACAAGCTTTTAATGATGTTTTATAAAAAAAAGTCACGAGTAGCACAGTATACGTGATAGAAGAGAATACTTCGTTATGGAGTCTCAACTTATTTTACTTTTTTGAGCCGTTGCCGATACGTTATAATCAATTTTAATGGATTTGGTCAGTTTTGGCTAGTCGTCTAATCAACTTTCAGTTATAATCAATTTTAATAAGTTTGGTTAGGTTTGGTTAGTTTTGGTTAGTTTTGGTTAGTTTGGGTTAGTGAAAGTTGCCTAACCAACTTTCAGTTAGTTTCACTTAGTCTCAACTTATTTTAGTCATTTGAGTCGGTTTCGATACGTTATAATCAATTTTATGGTTTGTTTTGGTTAGTCGTCTAATCAACTTTTAGTTAGTTTCACTTAGTCTCAACTTACTTTAATCATTTGACGCGGTTCCGATACGCTATAATCAATTTTAATAGATTTGGTTATTTTGTGTTAGTCGCCGAATCAACTTTCAGTTAGTTTCACTTAGTCACATCTTATTTTAGACATTTTAACTGGTTTCGATACGTTATAATCAATTTTATTACATTTAGTTAGTCGTCTAATCAACTTTCGGTTAGTTTCACTTAGTCTCAACTTATTTTAGTCATTTGATCTGGTTCTGATATGCTATAACCAATTTTAATAGATCTGGTTAATTTGGGTTAGTCGCCGAATCAACTTTCAGTTAGTTTCACTTTGTCTCAACTTATTTTAGTCATTTGAGTCGGTTCCGATCGTTATAATCAATTTTAATAGATTTTGTTATTTTGGGTTAGTCGTCGAATCAACTTTCGGTTAGTTTCACTTAGTCTCAACTTATTTTAGACATTTGAACCGGTTCCGATACGATATAATCAATTTTAATAAATTTGGTTAGTTTTGGTTAGTCGTCTAATCAACTTTCGGTTAGTTTCACTTAGTCTCAACGTCGGTTCCGATACGTTATAATCAATTTTAATAGATTTGGTTAGTTTGGGTTAGTTGTCGAATCAACTTTCGGTTAGTTCTACTTAGTCTCACTTATTTTAGTCATTTGAACCGGTTCCGATATGTTATAATCTAAGATTAGGTTAGTTTGGGTGAGTCGCCGAATCAGCTTTCGGTTAGTTTCACTTAGTCTCAACTTGTTCTAGTCATTTGAACCAGTTCCGATACGTTATAGATAATCAATTTTAATAGATTTAGTTAGTTTGGGTTAGTCGTCCAATCAACTTTCGGTTAGTTTCACTTCGTCTCATAAAAATTGATTAATTCCACCGATTCCATAAAAGAGAAAGAGGGAGAGAGAGAGAGTCAGATACTTTATCTCTCTTGCGAGACGAAAATTCCAGAACGTGTCGTTACATGCATGGTTTTGAAAAATCATTTTCATGAATCCAAAGAATATCAAAATAGCGTAAAATTTGTGGATTTATAATATTTACCTTCACCCTAATTATGTATATAAGTTGAATTATATATGAGTATAAGTACGTTTGATCACTGTTTTAACCACTAATTAAGAATAAAAAAAGTTAATTTATGGGTGTGGCACGGGTTAGTTGGTGTTTTCAATTTTTTTTTGTTAAAGACATCCACTGTGACAACGCATTTGTCATATTAATAACAAAATGTAATAAGATATCGATAACTATCGACAGCCGAAAATATCAGATTAAAATCGTTCCATTGTCGCTATTTTCCTGTTATATTTTGTAACTTGTGTTCGTAATTAAACAATACCAGTTGTACCTACTGGTATTTTTATCCATATCGTAGATAATAATTCGTTTATTGTTTACTTATTTATTATAATATTAAATAACTATTACAAAGAGTATCATTAATGAGCTATAAATGAGACAGAGAATGTCAATAATTGTTCATAACAAATAAATAATCCAAACATTAATACATAATCATATTCATATCATTTATTCCTAATAGAATGCTCCCCGTATAAAAATAATCGAGCGGCAGTTTATATTGATCGTACACCGTAGCTGCACCCATTCGCCTACTGTACCGTGGCCGAGTGTATTCAAGGTCAACGGCAGTATTTTCCACGGCACGCTGGAGTGAGCGGACTTATTAGAATATCTATAGACGGTGCTTTTACCAACTCTGTTTCGCATCTATATCAATGACCTGCTAACCGAAACCAATAATCGTGTTTACAGTTTTGCACATGACAGTACCCTTGTCTCCCAATTTAGATCAGAAAAACCTTTATCAGCGACCGAGACTTATTACTACAGAGAGGAGCAAATTACAACAATTAATCAAGATCTGGAGAAAGTTCGAACCTGGGGCAACAGGAATTTGGTCAAATGTAATGCTGAGAAAACCCAAGTAGCCACGTTTACCAAGAAAGCTATTACGGCGTTCCCTGACATCATTATGGCAGTATCGACCATTCCTTCATCCTCGTCAATTAGACTACTGGGTGTCTCGGTCAACAGCAATATGTCCTGGCATGACCACTTTGCTAAAATGGCAAAGTCAGCCTTGCAGAAGCTTGGTGCGTTATTTCGCAACAAAAAACTATAACAACGCAGTAACTACTCTTGCTCTGCAAAGCGCAAATAAGACCGTGCTTAGAGTATTGCTCACACATCTGGGGTGCCGCACCTAAGAACATCATAAAGCTGCTGGATTCTATCCAGAAGAGAGCTGTGCGTCTCGTCGGCGACCCGGAGGTGACATGTGATTGAGATTTCCCTGTTTTACAGATATTTTCACGGCAGATGTTCCCAGGATTTGGGCCCTCCCAACCCGCCCCCGGCAGCACCTGTCAGAGAGTCACAAACACCCGTTCGTCGTACAACTGGAAACACCTTCAACGTCGCTTTACAAGGACTCTTTTGCCTGGCGCACTGCATCACTGTGGAACTCACTCCCAGGACATCTGTTTCCCCCTAATTACGACCTACAACTGTTTAAGAACCGTGTCAATCAACATCTTCGCATACGCACCGCTCGTCGAGTGCCATAGGATCTTCCTTCAGTGTGTGTGCCACTGCCATAAAAAAAAAACAGAAGGTCGTCTGCAAATGGTTATATATTGATCTCCAATAAACCAATAAAAGAAGCAATATGAGTCCATTACCCTAATCAAAGGGAATAACTTTATTGTTGTTGCTCCCCTTCACTTTTTCAAAAGGTAATACCTAAGCAGCTCATATGATGGGCCCCTAATCTCATAGAATAAAAGCTTTTGAATATGAGCAACTTATCCCACCGTCCTATGTTTGTCATTAAAATTATTTAAAGTTTGAGGATATAATGCGCTCCAGACTCAAACTGTTTCTTATTAAGTGAATTAAATTTCTGCAAAATATCAGAAGTCTTTCCTTAAGTACCCTCTCGAAAATCTTGTGAAAAATACAGAAATATTATCGGTCTCTAATCAGCTTTATCCTTTTTCTTCAATTTCAAACTATTGGATATCAAAGGGAAAGGTAGTTAATAAGTTAGCATTTATTTTTATTTACTTTGAGGATATTTTCATGGGGGCTCAAGGAAAATGTGAAATCAAAGGTGGAAAAACCTCCTCATTATTTAGGGTCTGAAAACGTTGCCTGCAGATTTCTTTTGACAAAAAATTTTATATACAATTAAAATTAGGTTTGGGACCGTCGACGTCGCCGTCGGCGTCGCGTCGTTTGAATTTACACCAAATAAACGTATTGTTATTTTTTGACCTGTAAGTACTTACTCTACAAGCTCCTCCACCTCTTTTTTCTTTCCACCATCTTGTCTTCAGTATATGCAGTTTACCTTCTTCTTGGAGTTTTAGGATGGCTCCGCTTATTGCTGTTCTAAATGGCGAATCTGAAACAATAGTATGCTAAGCAGCACCAGAAGAGGTTATTTCCATTTGACTTACTGAACTAGCTGTGACTATAAGATTAGTGTCTAAGAATATTCATCATTTTTTACTTTGGCTGAAGTAAGTAGATACTCTAGGACCAGAACCGCAGAACCATTTGTGTTTTTTGTAATTTGTATAATTATTTGTTGAAGTGCTGACTGTTAGATGCATTGGAATATTAGTGTTCGACTAAGTTTTTATTATATGGTGCAATGGGAAAATTATCGTTCTGCATCTAATAGTAAGAATTGATATCACTTACCATTAGATGCAAAACAAATTGTCAAAAACTTGTATGATTCATTAATAAATAAAGTATTCATCAAGCAAGATGCTTTGAAGGAAACCTGTTTACTATATACCAATATCGTCTAGAAAATATATTGCAAGCCGTAAAAGAATGACAAAAGGAAAACGTAGTGAATTTGAACATATCTTTTGGGAGATTGTCAACAAGACAAAATATATGTCCTCTATTCCTACTTTGCAGCTAGAGCAATATAAAGCTATGAAGCAAACATAAATGTTACTCGTGCCACCCTTCATAGAGGCTTTAAGTACCACACAAAGACAAAAGACAAGTGTTAATGGAATCATAAAGACTGTGAATTTGAAGATTTAATCACCTGCAGAAAATTAGAAAATATAAGTCCAGAAAGAGATTTATATTTTACCTTGGTGACTCATGGTTTGACACTCGCGACACAGTCTCCAAAGAATAGCTCGATGAAAGCACCTTCAAATAAAGGAAAAATAAATTAAAGCAAATCACAATAAATCGGAAGATGGATGCTTGATGATTGTTGCTGTCAAGAATATTTAGGATTCGAGCTTGTAATACCATGGAGACACAAATGCGGAACTTTTTGAAAACTATTATCCTTTAAAAAGTATCCAATGATTAATGTGATTATAATGGAAAACGCAAGTTATCACAGTCGTTTGCTATACAGAGTGCCAAACCGATCAAGTACTAAAACTGAAGTGCAATAATATTTATTAGAAAATGGCATTTATTTTGAACTCTAGTTACCAAAAAAGCAGCTTTTAGAAAGAAGTATTAAATATATTTAATACTAAATAAACAATCGACAGTTTCGTGTATCAAAGCAAAATTTTGAAAAATCATTCATTTGACTTAATAACTTGAAAACAGAACATCAGATTGCCAAAAACCGCAGGCGACCCCTCAGGTGTTGCCTAAAAATGTATCAAATCGCAAATTTCCACTCGCAGTCTTTTTCCAGAAAAATTAAGTTGTCGCCGACTTTACCCGATGCGTCGCGCGTGAAGACTCAGTTTTATTCCCTACCCAGGAAAGTGTGCTGAACGCACCTAAAGAAAGTTGTGGAATGTTTTCTCGCTCCACTGAGTGTTTCTCTATCTATCTCTGAGCCGACATTACCCGAATGAGCGTTAAAGACCCGAGCGTGAGGCGTAGCCGCTCAGTCTTACTCAGTACTCAAGAAAAAGTGTGCTTGAGGCACCAATGGAAGCTATCACTTCAAAAATTGACAGGAAATTAAAAATACGAATTCTTTACTTAACGTTAGTTTGAATTTAGATAAAGAGCACCTACTTCAACATAAATATTTCCCCTAGTTACAGTATGCCAAGATGAGCAAAATATTCTATCAGTAATGAATTTTCTTCGAAAAATAAAAATTCTAGTGGTATTCTATTTCTACTTGTGAAAACCCTTGTTAGAATGAAATTTTTGCGTTCGGCACACACACAAAAGGAAAATCCTTTACCACTCATCGAGAGGTGCGTGTGCGGAGAGACGGTGGGCGTTGGACTTGAAGCGCTGTAGGTTGTAATTTTCGGAAAATACGTCATTCGGAAGTCTATTCCAGAGCGAAGCAGTCCTCCAAAGAAAGGAATCCCACAAAAGCGACGTCCTAGGTGTTAGCAACTGGATCGTATGTTGATGAGCATCTTGTGTCTGACGAGTGATTCTGTTTGGCACAATTCTGGGCGGAATCATAAGTGCCAGCTCGTTCAAATACCTAGGATCGATAGTAAAGAGATACGTCCGCCACTTTTCTTCGATGCTCACGGCTACCAAGGTCTTTAGTCAACTCTGAGGTCAGACGGACTACTCTCCTCTGTATGGAGTCTAATATCTTGAGCAAGGGTTTGGGTGCCGAGCTCCATACAGGGGAATAGTATTCCAGAGATGGTCTTATCTGGGCCTTATAGAGCAGTAAGAGCTGATGAGGTGTATAGAACTTTTTTGCTCTATAAACTTTTTTTTTCTTCAAACGTCAGTAAATCCGTCATTACTCGACTGTGTAGGCGGCTGTGAAGTTTCATTTTTCCTCCGCCGGAGCTTTACTTTTCACTTTTCCGCCGGCGGAGGTAAAAGTGTTACCATAGCAACATAGAAACAAACAAACAATAAAACAAGCGTCAACAACTCAAGAATTATTAAACAAAAATTTGTATTTATCACTCAATTTGTGCACTGCATTTCTAAAAATCACTAATTTAGGAACAAATTGATTATTATTTAATCGAACTTACTCAATACGAAATTAAAACGCAATCGGAGATGCAATTTTAAGAAAATAATTATTATTGACAGTGTCCACTGACAGCTTTATGTGACATTACTATAGCAACAACCTGTGCCTATTCACCGACACCGGTCTAAGCCGCCTTGCGACCCCACTTATCTGTAATAATTATTAATTATTACTATTAAAAATAGATGTTTTTGCATTAATTTGTCGCCATTTGAAGAAAAAACAGCATATTTTATTTGGAGGAAAAGTTACTTTTCATGGCTTGCTCTCTATTAACAGCCTCACTCCGTTCGGCTGTTAAACACGAGCGCGCCATGAAAAGTATCACTTTTCCTCCGTATAAAATAATATACTATTCTCTATAGAGTGCTTCTAGCTTTTGTGCTGCTTCCTTGGCGATTTTGGTAACGTGGTTACGCCAAGACATATTTTCTACGTTGATGCCTAGCAAGCTTATGGTAGGCACCAGAGTCAGTGTTTGTCCTGTCACTGATAAGTCAGGTCCTACGGTGTTTTTTTTTTAGAAGACAACTGCTTGAGTCTTTTCTGCGTTAAACTGGATATTGTTTTCCTCACCATATCCCACGATGGAGTTCATATCCTCATTGATCACAGCAATCTGATTTTCTTGCTCATGAGTTGGTCCAATCGAGGTCTGGTGTCATATAAGCACTTTCGATTTTAAAGAGTTTTTTGGGTTCAATGGAAAGATTACATCAAATGGAACAGATTAATGCAATTGCGGATGAAGCACTTTTGACGCAAAAACCTGAGAACGAAATTTCAGAAATGAGGCTGTTTAGGGATACATAAACGTGAAAACTCTCCCAAATATAACGTTCATGATGACAATTTACTTGCAATGTTGTCAGACTTGACTAACCGTCTTGATTTTCAAGTAAGTCAATTGCCAGTGCATGTTTCATAAAGTACAATAACAACTTGTGAAACTAACTAAACAAGCGCGCTTTACGCGCTTGTCTTTTAACCGGCCACAGATAACCCAAACTAACCAACACTAAGCCAAACTAACCAAAACCAACACCCAGACTAATCCAAACAAACCCAGACTAACCAAAACTAACCCAGACTAAGCAAACTATCTCAGTCTAACTAGAACTAACCAAAATTAACGCAGACTAAGAAAAATTAACCCTAATTAGTCGGGATAAAAAGACAAAACAAAGACTGGTCTTTTCATTATCCCAAAATAATCGAAACAACAAAAGAAGTGCACTACACATGGTACTCTCTTAATTAATCTGAGTTATGTAAGAAACACGCTCCCATTCGTCTCTTAACTAACCCAAACCAACTGAAGCTAACTCAAGCTACCCTTAATTAACCAGGGTTATTCTGAGTTACGCAAGTGTACTTATATGCCCCACACTAACCAAACAAGCTCTCATTTGTCTCTTAACTAGCATAAACTAACTGAAACTAACCCAAACTAACTGACGCTAATCTTATTTTAAATTTGTATCTATTGGCAGTGAGCCCCCTCCTAGCGTACCTAACATCTAATTGTAGTAAACCATATATTCGAATTATTGTTATTATTTTACAAAACAAAGCCAAGAATCATTATTTATAAGAAGTTTTCGACCCAAAGTACTTTTGAATCATCATCTGTTAAGTACGGGCTGAATGTATTCAACACGTGGCAATTATAGTCTATAAATAAGATCCGGTATTAGAAATATATACTCTCATCTGTTATTTGACGATGACAAAGATTATATGTAAGATAATATATAAATTGATAAATCGCACATGAGTTACCTAGCTAAATCTGGGGCCAATGCCGTTATACAGGGTGAAACAAATTCGCTTCTCACTATTGGGATCTCGTAAACGGTAAAATATACAGCAAAGTTTAAATTGAGACAAAGTTGCGCAATTTAGTGCCCAGTTTTGTGACATTTTGAGGTTTGAGATATCACTAGTACTTCCGGAGATATCCGCGAAAAACCGAAATTTTCAATTTTTGTTTTTAATTTTTTCTGTCGTTATTTTTGGAAATATCAAAAAAATATTAACACTTTCTAAAGGCACATTTTAACGGTCTAGCCTAAGATGATGTCATTTTTCTAAATCAAAATTTCGATTTCTCAGAACCATCAAGCCATTTTCTTTAAATACGGACCTGTAGATTTATCAATTTATTTTCATATTTAGGGGGTAATTTGGTAAAACCCATCACCAGATATTTTTAAATTGTAGGAGGTTTTTTATTTAAATTTGAGATATCAACTTAATCTGGTAAATTGTATGAGATATTCATTTTGTTAATAATACCCACACGTTAAAAATATCTGGTGATGGATTTTACGAAATTACCCTCTAAATATGCAAAAATATATATACACATTATAGGTACGTATTTAAAAAAATTCACCTGATGATGGTTCTGAGAAATCGAAACGTTGAGTTTGAAAACTGACAACATCCTAGGATAGACCGTTAAAAAGTGCCTCTAAAAAGTGCATCTAGAAAGTGTTATTTTTTTGATATTTCCAAAAATAACGTCACCAAATATTAAAACAGAAATTCGAAATTTTCCGTTTTTCTCGGATATCTCCGGAAGTACTCGAGATATCTCAAATATCAAAATGTCGAAATACTGGCCACTAAATTGCGTAAGTTTGCCCCAATTTAAACTTTGCTGTATCTCTTACCGTTTACGAGATCCCAATAGTGAGAGCGAATTTGTTTCACCCTGTATAATATAAATTCTAATTAACTTTTTTGGAACAACTTCCCAGATTTGTTATTAAAAAAAACGAGCTTTAGCTGAGAGAATGTGACTTAAGGAATTGGAGAAATATAGGTTGCTTACTTTCCACTCAGCCCAACTATGAAGTTGCCAGGTATAAACAGGTGAGCAAGCGGATACCCTCATCAGTTATTTAATCGAATTTTTTATGAAATTAAAGGTTATTTTATTCCCTGCCCAACAGCATTAGGTTGCCTTGGTAAAAGTTTGTTACATCCATGGTTGCCTAGATTTTAGATGTTAGGTTTTGACCGCAGCGTGGAGAGTGACGGGGATGCAGAGAGGCAGGTGTGCGCCAGGCAGCTGCTGAGTGAAAGAGAGATTAACCCAAATTTGGGGTGATGGATTTTACCAAATTACCAACTAAATATGCAAAAAAAGATTATAAAAACTACAGGTCCGTATTTAAAAAAATTGGCTTTATGGTTTTGAGAAATCGAAAAGTTGATTTAGAAAACTGACAACATCTTAGGCTAGACCGTTAAAAAGTGCCTCGAGAAAGTGTTAATATTTTTTTGGTATTTCCAAAAATAACTTCAGAAAAAATTAAAAACAAAAATCGAAAAATTTGGTTTTTCGCGGATATCTCCGGAAGTACTCGAGATATAGTTACGTTGTTGATTAAATTGTGTTTCCAAAAATATGAGAAACTTAATTAAAACACTTAAATTATACTTGGTAATAGACTGCCAATAAAACTATGCAGATTCTCTAATGCGAATCTATTGACACAAGGATACAGATTCGCAAACTAACATTAAGACGTTTAGCAATTCACTGTATGATATTATCCTATTTTCTAACGTAAATATTCGTAATATCAGCATAAGATTAAATATGTTCTAAAAGATAAGTTCCTAATTTAATGTTTATAATATATTTTACCAACAGATAATTTACGAGAAAAATTATAGTAAGCAAATTGTCTAAAGATAACGTCCATTAAAAATAGCAATCATCAGCATTTTTATTAATCTTATCACTTGAGTCATTGAAAGAGATAAGCACCGGGAAATAGTATTGTATGTGTTAAAGCCATCAAATGTTTTAATCCTAATATATACTTTTTTCGCGAAAGGACCTTAAAATATATTCTGCAGCTTGTGCCGTGTACGCCCTCCACCTCTGTCATTAATTAAACACCAAAGCAAATTTGTGACAAAAAAGGTGGCTTGACGTAAGGTAATTTCAAAAAATGTCATATAATAAGTCTGTTTACCATTAGAAGGTTCAAAATCAGTTTTGGCCTTTTATTTTTATTCGAACCGTTGTCGGTACGGTAAGACGGGTAGTTTTCCCGGAAAGCAACACAACATTTAGTGGCGACCGTGACAGGACGGTAGCAGGCTTTTAGTAACTGTAAATGCTGATAAATAACCACCGGGCCGCCAAGGTTTTAGGCGAACGAGTGTGGTTTTGAACAGTTTATCGCAAACGATTGTTGCTCATAGCGCTCTTATCGTGCAAAATGGATCTTAAGAAGAAGCACAGGAAAGTTTTACGCGCTGCTTTTTCCAAGAAGGCAAGTGAACTTGCAATATTGTTTGGTGAGAGCGAAAGTAATATTGCGGAAATTAAAGTAGTTTGGGATGTTCTTCGAGAAAATTATGACGCGCTTAAAGTTGTCGATGGAGAAGTGTATGACTTGCTGTTGGAACATGATGCCTCGGAGGAAGAATTGCTCAAGGACATGGAAGGTAGTGAATTAGACACTAAGAAGTATTTTGGCATGTTGCATCGCTACGAGGAGCTGGTGCTGAGGGACGCAAAGAGTGAGGATGAAGTTCAGCAATATCAAGGTATCGCTTCAGCTCGGTCATCAATTAACCTGCCAGGCAAGCGAAAATTCAAGTTACCAACTATTAAATTTAAAGTTTTTGATGGAAACATAAAAGAGTGGTTGCCGTTTTGGTCACAGTTTAAAAAAGTGCACGATGATACGGATATTGACCCTAAGGACAAGATAGATTATTTAATTCAGGCCACTGTGCCAGGAAGTCGTGCTCGGCAGCTGGTGGAAAGTTTTCCAGCCATTGGTAAAAATTATCGACCGATAGTAGACTGTTTAACTTCTCGCTTCGGACGGGAAGATTTGCAAATTGAAGTATATATTCGTGAGCTTCTTAAATTAATTTTAAATAATGCAATTTCCCCAAATAAGTTGGATCTTGCAATGCTCTATGATAGGTTAGAGACACAGTTGCGTGCTTTAGAGACTCTAGGTATAAAATCAGAAAAATGCGCAGCTATGCTTTTTCCCCTGATAGAATCATGTTTACCGGAAGATTTGTTACGAGTTTGGCAGCGTTCGCCAAACCGTTCTGAATTTAGATCGCCGCAAAATAGCTTGGGGGGTTCTGTACATCCAACAATGGAAGAGAAGTTAAATTGCCTTATGTCTTTTTTGCAAAATGAGGTAGAAAATGATCAGCGCATAAAATTAGCTTCGGAGGGTTTCGGTTTGAAGCCATTAGTCGGGCAAAGGGAATCTGGGCGCGAGGGTACAATAACTAGGCGTAAATTTGAATCTTTAGAACAGGGGGTATCCACAGCTGCGGGCCTTGTCAATGTTAATTCTAAAATTTTAAAATGCGTTTTTTGTGATAAGGCTCACGAAGCTGCTGATTGTTTTAAAGCCCAAAAGTTTTCCCTAGACAAGAAAAAATCGATTTTAAGTGATAATAAAGCTTGTTTTTGCTGCTTAAAGATAGGGCATCAAGCCAGATTATGTAGGGCACGTATGAAATGCGTTATCTGTGGTAAGTCACATTTTCCCTTGATGTGTCCAAGTTTGCCGGCAAACCTACCGCAGAAAGAACCAAGTCCGCCCAAATTGGGCGATAATTTAGTTTCCAACGAATTAGTAAGTGTTAATCAAGCGAGTAGCCAACTGTGAGAATACGGTTAGAAGGTGTTAGGGGTAGTCGTGTTCTAAGAGCTTTGATTGACACTGGTTCACGAAAGTCCTATATTTTGCAATCTACGGCAAGTTTTTTGGGTCTCGTGTCTAAGCGTCGTGAGAAGGTAATACATTGTCTCTTTGGGGGTTCATTGTCTGAACAACATCATGAATGCTATGACATCAAAATACGTAATGGCAATTTTAGTTTATTTGTAGAGGTTTTGGCGCAGCCAGTCATCTGTGCGGACATTCCACCAGTGTTTTATGGTGATTGGGTCAAGGAGCTGAATGCGATTGGGGTTAAATTGGCTGACCAGTCTATCAGTACAAGTGAAAGTGGAAAAATTGATATTTTAATAGGTTCCGATATAGCTGGTGTTTTATATACAGGCAGAAGGCATGTACTGTCTTGCGGGCTTTTGGCAGTTGAGACGTTTTTGGGTTGGACCTTGATGGGTAAAATTCCTCTGTCGCAGCCCTGCAGTACCACCATGGTCGACATAGCCCTTTTCTGCAAAGATGCTTCGTTGCCCCAAGCTCTGGGAAATCGACATTTTGGGCATCAAAGATACAGTCGAAAAGAAATCCCAGGAAGATGTAGCCTTGGCAACTAAAACAGTTTTCTTAGAGACAGTAGTTGTTAATAATGAGGGAAGGTATGAGGTTCGGTTACCGTGGCTGGAGGGTCATCCTCCCCTTCCCAGCTTATATAATGTTGCTAAAATTAGGTTACAGAATACGGTTTGCAAGTTGAAGAGAAATGGTCTAATGAAAGTGTATGATCAAGTTTTCCAGGAATGGTTGACTGAAAATATAATCGAGGAAGTACCTGAGGAGATACCTGCGATGGTGGATGTCCACTATTTGCCGCATCGACCGGTCGTTAAGGAGGGCAGTACGGCCAGGATCAGACCTGTTTTTGATGCGTCTGCGAAAGAAAAGGATAAGCCTTCACTCAACCAATGTCTGGATAAGGGTCCTAACATCATAGAGTTAATTCCGAATATTTTGATGAGGTTTAGGTTAAACAAATTGGGTGTAGTGTCAGACATTTATGGGTTGATCCCGAAGGACGGGAAAAGATTTTTCAACACAGGCGTGTGGTATTTGGTGTAAGCAGTAGTCCGTTTTTGTTAGGGGCAACCATTGAATATCATCTTTTAGAGTCATTAAAGAAATGTGCTAGTATGAGTACATCATATAGTGAGGAGAGCATTTTGCTGCTATTGAAGAGTTTTTATGTCGACAATTGTGTCACAAGTGTATCAAACGACGACAGACTACAAGTGTTCATTAAAGAGTCAACTGTTCTTATGAATGAAGCAAAGTTTGACATAAGAGGGTGGGAGTTTTCGGGTCAGGTGTGTGATACTTCTGATACTCTACCTCTTACTGCGGTTCTGGGAATGATGTGGGATAAATGCGAGGATACTTTGAGGGTTAATGAAGCATGTTTGAAAGGCGTGAATGAGCTTGTGGACAGGCCCATAAGTAAGAGAGTAATGCTTTCATTTGCACAAAGGATATTCGATCCAATAGGTTTCACAGCACCAGCTACCTTGTTGCCAAAGCTGCTACTCCAAAAAACATGGGAGAAAAAGTTACCTTGGGATGCCCCAGTGGATTCCGAGATAGAAAATGAGTTTCGTCGTTGGTTGAATGAGTTATATTTTTTGCCAGAGATTAGGATACCTCGGTGGAGAGACGATTTTAACAGCGGGAGTCTTCATGTTTTTTGCGATGCGAGTAAGGACTCTTATGCTGCAGTTATATTTTTTAGAGGAGTCTTCGAGGGAAAGATTTTTATTCGTTTGCTGGCAGCTAAGTCTAGGATAGCCCCGTTGAAAAAGATATCTATACCGCGTTTGGAACTTTTAGCTGCTCTGATTGGAACAAGATTATTTGCTTCTTTAAAGGAAGAGCTCAATTTTGATCAGGAGGTACAGTTGTATTTTTGGAGTGACTCTTCTACCGTTTTGAGTTGGGTACGTCGTAGGGAAAATTGGGGGACATTTGTGGGTAACCGGGTGAAGGAAATTGTGACTCATACGTCTAGTAAAGATTGGCATTTTGTCCCTGG
The DNA here is from genome assembly GCA_016904865.1 of Pissodes strobi. NCBI lineage: Eukaryota > Metazoa > Arthropoda > Insecta > Coleoptera > Curculionidae > Pissodes > Pissodes strobi. The sequence goes on along the minus strand of JAEQML010053044.1, from coordinate 4,747 downwards.
AGTTTTGAACCCAGCGGACCTTCCTTTCCGCGGTTGTTCTCCGAAACAGTTGTGTAAGTCCAGATGGTGGGAGGGTACGAGTTGGTTGTATGAAGAGCCAAAGTTGTGGCCGCAAGTTGATTTTGTATGCGATGAGGAAGAGATTCAAAAGGAAAAGAAGAAATCTGTTATTACGCTTATTAATTCCGATTTTTCTTTGGAAGATTGGCATTTTTCATATTTCTCCCAGTTCACCAAGATCTTGCGGATGGTTGGGTGGCTTTTCAGGTTCCTGCATAATATTAGAAATCCGCCATCAAGGTTGCAAGGGAGCTTTCTGTAGAAGAACTCGGGAAAGCGGAGGTTCATATTTTAAAGTTGATACAACATGAGTGTTTTAAAGGTGAAAATGACCCTCGCTTATGTAATTTAAGTCCTTTTAAAGACAAACGAGGCTTAATTCGTTTATGCACGAGAATCAGTAATCGAAAAGATGCTGAGCAATTCCGGTTTCCTGTAGTTCTGCCGGCGAAGCATTTTCTGGTGGTTAGGCTTATTTTTGAGCAGCATGTCAAATCTTTGCATGTGGGTACACAAGGACTAATGGGTATTATACGCGAAAACTATTGGATTCTTGGAGGACGACGAGCTATCAAATCGGCTATTTCAAGTTGTGTCGTTTGTAAGCGACAAAAAAGTAAAGCATTTGTGGTAAGTTTACCTCCCCTTCCATTGAACCGAGTACGCGATGCTGCTACATTCGAGATAACGGGGGTAGATTTTGCGGGGCCTCTGTTTCTTAAAAATGGGGAAAAAGTATGGGTGTGCCTCTTTACATGTGCCGTTTACCGTGCCGTACATTTAGAATTGTGCACGGGATTATCCACCGCGAGTTTTATGCAGGCGCTTAGACGATTTATAGCGCGTCGCGGTCGGCCAAAGACTATCTATAGTGGCAATGGTACAAATTTTGTCGGTACCGAGAATGTGTTTAATAGACTGGACTGGGAAAAGATAACCACAGATTGAAGTATCGATCGCATTTCGTGGCGTTTTAACCCCCCTACCGCTAGCTGGTGGGGCGGTTTTTGGGAAAGACTAGTGGGCGTTTTAAAGCAAATCTTACGCAAAGTTTTAGGTCGGGCCTGTGTGTCCTATGAAGCCTTAGTTACGGTTCTGTGCGATTGTGAAGCGATCATAAACTTGCGACCACTCACTTATGTTTCTAATGATGCTGATGAACTTACGCCACCGACACCTATGATGTTCTTGAGAGAACAAGTTGACGCTGGTGTCCTTGATTGTGACATTGTTGACACAACATCTTTGTGTAAAAAGATTCAACACCTACAGAAACTGCGAAACGATCTGAGACAGAGATTTCGCACGGAGTATTTGGGACAGTTAAAGTCCTGGAATTCTAATAAGCCTGGCAGGCAAATTTCTATAGGCGAAGTGGTGCTTGTGGGAAATGATAATGACAAACGTCTCCAGTGGCCTTTGGGACGTGTTGTTGAGGTAATTCCAGGCAAAGATGGACAAATCCGTCTTGCTAGAATTAACACTGTTAAAGGGTCTTTGTTGAGGCCTGTTCAGCGCTTGTATCCCCTAGAATGTAACTCGGAACAATCTGATGTGAAGAGCAATGAACATGGTATGTCTTCCTCAACGGAGAAGCTAGAAGCCAGTGCAAAGGATCTCCATTCTGGTCTGGAACTAGCCAAAAACGCGGATGAGGGATTGGGAGTCATAATAGACAGAGTACCCTTGCCTAGTTCTCGGGTGACGCGTAGTGGACGAGAAAGTAGAGTGCCGAGGAAATATTTGGAACGGGTATTTTTGTCATGTTTAATTTAAGGTAGTTTTAGGTTTGATGGCGCTTTGGCGCAATAATGGTTTTATGCTAAGTAAACTAGGACGTCTTACTTTGTTTTTGTGAGACACTCACTTATGTTATCGTGACTCAGGTGGGAGGATGTTAAAGCCATCAAATGTTTTAATCCTAATATATACTTTTTTCGCGAAAGGACCTTAAAATATATTCTGCAGCTTGTGCCGTGTACGCCTTCCACCTCTGTCATTAATTAAACACCAAAGCAAATTTGTGACAAAAAAGGTGGCTTGACGTAAGGTAATTTCAAAAAATGTCATATAATAAGTCTGTTTACCATTAGAAGGTTCAAAATCAGTTTTGGCCTTTTATTTTTATTCGAACCGTTGTCGGTACGGTAAGACGGGTAGTTTTCCCGGAAAGCAACACAACAGTATGCGTTATTCGAACTTTATCTTCTCAGGTGACTTGAAGTCCAGGGATGGATTGAGGCACCTCGTAACTATATCTCAAACCTCAAATTGTCAAAATACTGGGCACTAAATTGCGCAACTTTGTCCCAAATTAAACTTTGCTGTATATTTTACCGTTTACGAGATCCCAATAGTGAGAAGTGAATTTGTTTCACCCTGTATAACGGCTTTGCCCCCAGATTTAGCTAGGCAACCCATGTGCGATTTATCAATCTATATATTATCTGACATATAATCTTTGCCATCGTCAAATAACAGATGAGGGTATATATTTCTAATACCGGATCTTGCACTATTATATTTTAGAGCCAAATAGAAATTACACTTGAGAGCACTTACCAGTACGACAGCTGAGCCGTGCTAAGCCAAATCAAAATTTAAGAAATAGCGTCATGTTGACTTTTCCATCATAAATATTATATTATCATTTTAAAGTGCAAAAAAATCAGTTTTAAGTACTTACAATTTTTAAGGAAAGACGCTTTATATTATGTTATTACTAACCTCCGGCGACCATACCTTAGGACAAAGTGTACTGGAATTGTGTTTATTAGCAAAAAGTGTACCTTAAAATTTAATCTTTATTTTGAATTTATTTTGCGAAAATGTGCTTCATCCGCAATTTTTTTGCGTTAATGTGTCTCATTTGATGTAATCTTTTCATATAACCCAAAAAAGCTTCAATATCGACAGTGCTTGTATGAAACCAGAACCGTACAATATGGGTGAAGAGTAATTATTGCCATCTTCCTGTGAAATTATGTATTTAATATTTTTTGCTTGCGCTCTGGACAATTTTGTCAAAACATTTCTGTCAAACACTATTATAACCATGAGCTAAAGGATAATTTCATAATTTCCACGCTGTCAGTCGATCCAGGAGCTTGCTAGTAAAGGTTGGTAGAACTTCTGATCGCGAAGTTTATTTATATCTCGATGTTGTAATAATTTGTAATAAAGCTTTACAGGGCATTTTTTTCGACTGTTCTGCATTTGATACAAGCCATTTTGTCTCAGCACCATCCTCATCTTCACCTTGAAGTTTTGTAAATATTGGATTGGACTGTATGCCCATTAATTTACTTCCATCGTTATTCACCTCTGGTTGAAGTTTATTAATTTTACTGTTAATTGCCTCATTATCTTGAGTTAGCATGGAGTAACTCGATGGAAAAATTACATTTGAAAACCTTCTGGGGTGTCTTCCTCACAGGAATTAATCATCAACTTGTATTCGGTAATGTCTAGAGCAGTAGCACTTACGTTTCGCTTTTCTGAGTATTCTTAAATCTTGAAATTCATTATTAGAGAAGGAATTTAATATTCTCTTATATCATTGAAAGAACTTTTTTGTAACATTTTGGTAGTAATATTCCAAACTGTTTTCACTGAGTAGTCCCAATAACCTTCCCCAATGGTCTTGCGTATATTGACTGCCCAGTATCTTAAGAGAAAGGTAGTTTCTGTACTTTGAGTTAGTTCGGATGAGTTTATCGAGGTCTGGTTGAGATAAGGTAATGATAAAAAATGTATATTAAATGTTCATAATGTAGGTGCAATAAGCCATATTTTTATTTCAGAAGTGACGTTTTAAAAAATCTGACCGATTGCACCGGCCAGATTTTTATATCGGAAATATCGTTTTTGTAATATTTCACTCCACGCATGGCCCTCCGCGCGGATAAACCAAACAAAACTAACCCAAACTAACCCAAGGCATGCCCAAAATCAAGAAAATAACTTACAAATATTTGCATGCCGGTTTCCTGATCCGCGTCAGCATGCGCACCCGTCAGGAAACCGTACAGCCGAGCCGCGGCGGCGCCGGTGGCGCGGCGGTCGAATATACGCTTTCAAAATAAAAAAAAAACTGACGCGGCTAACCTATAAACATGATGATAATGAGCAAAAATTGAGGAAAATATAATTTATGACCGAAATATTTGAATGATCCTCGCTCTTTTGGAAAGAAATTAAAAAAACAAATCGATTTGTACCAAAATTAAAAAAAAAAACATTATTAAGGACTTACCCTATCTCAAACAGAACCGTTTATCGTCTTATGAACTGCGTTTAAATCTCTCCAGGATTATTTTTACTAAAATGGCATTTGTATTGACGTTGGTAGCAATACCATTCGACAATATAAGGCATTGTCTTGACAACGGTCTCAAAAATCCTGCTTTTTATTAAGAATAAAATAGTAAATTAATGTGATTGGTCGTTTCTAGGTATAAGTGGATTTGTCACCACAAATTTCATAACGCACGTTCTTGAAATAACGCCCATATGGGGAACCACTTGAAACCAAATAAGTCAATTAATTAGAAGGCCATGATGTTCTAAAATTAATAAGTAATTTTGAAGTTTAACAGTCGCGTCAGATAAATGTCAGTTTTAAAGCCTTGAAACTACGTCCAGCTAAAAAAGAACTTTGCAATCATGTTTTTCAAAAACTTACTGG